>OX578284.1:62582579-62787241 GCA_951217055.1 Gerris lacustris
TAATTTAACAAAAATATTTTAAGTGTTAATAATCGTGTTGAACAATTAATTACATACATTTTTTCACATCGATTATAAGGATTAATAATCGTGCTATGTCGTGCACGATTAGTCATATACATTTAAGAATTAATAATCGGTACTTATTTAGATTGTTACTCCCCTATGTTGTTTTAGTATAAAACTGCCTTAGACTAAATAACTAAAAAGACAAAGGGATATGTAGTCCAATGTACTATGGGACAAAGGAATATCCCACTTCTATTTTCATAAAGGGAGTAACAGTCTAAAGAAGAACATTCTGTTAACCTTCTTTAAATTGTTACTCCCCTCTGTTTTATTATAAGGGGAGTAACAATCTAAAGATGTGCCTAATAATCAAGATGCACAATTATTTTATACATTAATATAAATATTTTTTTATTTCATTATTAGTAAATTTAGTAAGTAAGTATAGAAGCGGATAAATATATTATATATTATGTGCCAAAAATATTTTTCAAATCTTCATCAAAGCGCATGCCCAAACTGGAGTCAATAATTTAAAGTTAAAATAAAATTAATTTTCTAAGGATATATATTACGCAAAAAGAAGAGCAACTTTTGATACTCTCGTTTAAATTTGAAGTCGTTGACTTTAAACGCTTTTTTTATGTGGTTTTAGAGTTAAAATTGCTTATTGCCTATTGAGGACTATAGAACTTCAAGCGATTATTTGGAGTAAAGTTGGGTCTTTTAGGGTATAATAAGTACAAATTTACTTTTCAATTATGGCTATATTTCGACCTTCTTGGTCATCTTCAGGCCTAAAACATCGAAAATTGCTAAAAGAAGAGGATGGAAGAAAACAACGAAAACATCGTAAAAAACGTAAACTTATGTATAAATCTCATGTGTACGATGTTTCGTTGTTTTAGGCCTGAAGATGACCAAGAAGGTCGAAATATAGCCATTATTGAAAAGTAAATTTGTACTTATTATACCCTAAAAGACCCAATTACTCCAAATAAGTGTTATAAATTAGGGACTAGAAGAAAGAAAATTCAAGGGATTAGTTTATGAATTTAAAGAATGAATTTATGTTTTTAAAGGATTAGTTTATGAATTTAAAGAATGAATTTATGTTTTTAAAGGATTAGTTTATGAATTTGTACTAATTTATAAATTTAAAGAATGCATTTATGATTTTTAAAGGATTAATTTTTGAATTTATAGGATTAGTTTATAATTTGTGTTATATTACTTTGTGTTGTTCTTTTGTGTTCCTTTTCTTCTTTAAGTTTATTTCTAGGTTCGACAGGTTTTAGACCCTGATACGTAAGTTTGACATTTGAAGTGTGAACATAATTAGAGATTGTCAATCAAAAAGTTTTATCGTATGGATGATAATTCCTATAATATGATATCCTACATTTATATAGGACATCACAAATTCACTGATAACTTCATTAGCTTCTATATAAACTCTATAACGCATAAATTAGGTGACTAGTATAGATATAGCTTACTATACAATTATAATAAGTATAGGTTTAAATTATAAGTTTATCATTCTTATAAATATATAAATATATATATACAATATGAGTTACTCACGAAAATTTCAAAACCAACAATCAGATTTACTACAACTCAAAACTCACCTGAAACAAAAAAAAACAACAAAATAATTAAAATTAATAAAAAGGTCAAGTGTGTGCTAGTCAGCACACAGCGAGGGTTCGTAGGCCACACTGTATAGTTTAAGTAGTATCCTATTGATGGTAATTTTAAAAATGCTAAAAAGCTTACTTTGAACTATCCTATGGGTCTGATAATCTCATAACACATAAACAAACTTCTGATAAAGTATTTTTAGGCCACAACAACCATATAAATATATCGAAAAGACCAAAGTTATAAAAAACGTATTTTGTCAATAAAAAATAAAATAATATTTTTTTTTGAAATTTCCAAAAAGTGGTATCTTTACTTTTGGTCGAATATATATAAAAACCTATCGGCCTCTTGTTAAATTCTAACGATAATTAAAAGCGTCATTCATACTACGGAAAGATTAAATTTTACTTTAAATCAAATTACAATTATCAATAACTACGGGAGACATACAGAGAAAAATAGACCTCCGCACCGGGACTCGAACCACGGGTCCTCCTATTAATCCGTTACAGGTGCTCTTGCCTTTAAGCGTTAATTATAATTATAATTATAAGCGTTAATTCTCGGTCTAGTTCTGTTGCCGTGAATATTTGGCTCTCTAGATTTGTAGAATAAGATTGAAAGCTTGGATTCGGGGAATTTGTATCGGTAACGAGAGAGAAAAATCATTCTCCCGTATAGCTCGGTTGGTAAGAGCACCTGTAACGGATTAATAGGAGGACCCGTGGTTCGAGTCCCGGTGTCGGGGGTCTATTTTTCTCTATATGTCTCCCTTAGTTATTGATAATTGTAATTTGATTTAAAGTAAAAAGCGTCATGTTTTTCAAGTTGAACATTTCTTCTGTCCCCCAGAGCTAAAAGATATCTTAGTTCAATTTGTTTGACACAGTAAATACAAGTATTAAATCAGAGCATAAATGGTTAAACAGATGACTGCTGTGGAGACGCGTGTTCTGTGTTGAGACGTGTTTGAAGTTGAATAAAGGTGACTAATATTAAACTACAGTACAGACAACTAATTATCGGCTGCGAGTGGTACAATCCCGTCTAAGAGGATTTGCTGAAAAGCTCATTTCACATCTAAACGCTCAACACCGAGTCGAATAAGCTAAATTATATAATTAGTTAAATCTTATTTGTACAAGTCAAAATCGTTCGAGATATTCCTAATTTTATAATTAAAACTATCTTTAGAACTAGGCATCGCGTGGCTCTATCATTGAAGCGAGCGTATAGTAATAAATATGTATTGAATATTGAAAAAATAGATAATCATGAATCATGATGAGTTGATAGATAATGGGTATAGTTGCAGTACAGCGGCTTGTAGTAAGGGAACCACTCCACATTCTTACTATTCCTCTAACCACGCACATCTCCTTTTCAATTATTATAAAATGTATCTCTTTGCTACAAACAAACTACTGCATGTATCAAATTGAAATTTTGCATGCCTGTTTCAATTGAGCATTAGATGGTGTCTATGAAGTTTTATTAAAATCGTTACGTTAGAACGTAAGATATCGGTAAAAAGGTTGTTTTCTCTATTTTAAACGTTTAGCGCTTTAATAGTTTTAGCGATCTTTATTAATTCATAGCGGTGTCGCTGTTGGTTTTACTAAAAAATGATATTTGAAAAAAATGTTCGTCTCATCAAATAGATGATGATAGAATCTTTTCCCGTCCTGAAATTCCAAATTAATTTTTGAACTTCTTGTTTACGCGAGCGTTGCGCGCGAACTCTTGGACGGATCACGCTGTCCAACGAACTTAGCCTGAGTATTAGTAAGAGGATCATGTATACCAAATTTCAACTAAACCGGTCAACTTTTACTCAAGTTATCGTCACACGCGTGAACGTTACTGAGAGACAGGCAGACAGACAGACAGTCAGACAGACAAGATGTATAGTTTGTTGAATGTAAGAAGCTCGCTTACGCTCGCTTCAATAAAAGATATTATCAATTAGTGTGGCACATAGCTTCCGCGCATCATATTACTTACTTGATTGATTTTATGCGTTTATTGTCAAATTTATTTAATTGTGATTTTTTATATGAATTAAAGTATCAATTAAGAAAAGTTAAAAAGCGCAGACTATGATGCTATCTGCGGTCTACTTTTAACAAACCATACAAATATCATAAAAATCAGATAAGTACTTTTAAAGATATAGGTGTAAATAAATGTAAGTTTGGGCGCAGGTTGAAGAGAATCAAATGGGCCCAAAAGGTTGAAGGTTAATATGGGTCCAACAATAGGTTAATTATGACCTACCATACAAATTTCATTAAAATTAGACCGTGTCATTCTTAAGATATGTTTAAAAAAATTGAGCGACAGACAGACACGAAACCAAAAATGTTTCCTGATGTCTGAAACGGATTTCTGTCTTGGAATTTTTAGCAATCAGAGAAGTTAAATATTTTTGTTTTCCAGCAATAGCTTCCGTTACCTTCTGCGCAAAATTAAGATATAATAATAAGCGATTAATTGTTAAGTATATTTTAAATAAACTATAATCATTAATATTACATCACGCGTCGAGTGCGGAAAGTAGCATTTTGCATGCGAGTATGGAGTTTGCACCCGAGCGATAGTGAGGGTAGTAAAACCACACGAGCAATGCAAAATGCCGTTTTCGCACGAGTTGCGTACCGTACTTTATCTACGATTGTTAGATTTAAATAATAAATACAGAAAAAAAATAAACTTGCTGTATGTACGTTGGTATCTCTCTCTTGATAAAGATGGCATTAATTCTTGAGTTGTATTTTTTGCCGAATTAATTATTTCTGGAGGAGTATTATTCTCCACATTTTCGTCAGTCACTTGATTCACTCATTTTTTTCACTAAAAACTCGATATAAACAGTTACTTTAATAAAAGAACAGCAAATTAGTTTTGTTAAATGTAAACAAACTCGCTAATCGTGCGTAAAGCTGAAGAATTCCTCTTCTTTACCGCGCTAGCGTGGTAAAGAAGAGGAATTCTTCAGAACTATGAGACGCGCATGTGTAATGAATACTTAAGTACGTAAAGAATCACTTTCTACGCATCTTAACAGAGATACAATGTTTATATTTCGTATCAATCGTAGATAATGATTATTAAATGAAAATTAACATAAACATGTAATTATCTTTAATGTAAAGTACAATTATGTAATGTAATTTATGTAAACTTGATGTGTCGGCATCCACGATTTGATTTGTATAATTCTAAGTTTTTCCAAAGAACAAGATGTCATTGGGAAACCAAGAATCGTACGATAACTTATGTAACAAAATTTATGTTGAAATCATCAACAGCTCTGTTAATAACTAATAAAAATCAAAAAGAAAAAATCGTAAATAAGACATCGATTCATTCAATGTTCAAAAATGTTAAAAAATAAAAACAATAAAAAATACGTGTGGTGTCGCGGGACACCCGGTAGGAACGAAGTTCCTTACATTTTTCATAAAATATAAATTATAAAATCACACTGCTAAGTACGTATACATTGTTAACTACTTATACAAGGCGGAGTTAGAAAAGAGACAAAATTAAAAGTATTGAACTGTTTGTACCTAGCAAGAGTTAAGGAAAAATTAAAAGAAAATCATTATTTGTATAATTATAGCAAGCCTCTTACTATAAATATATAAGAAAAAAGTTGATCACGATGAGTTTATAGTGAAAGAGTATGTTTGTTAAAGGAGTTTGGATTGAAATAGGACTGTTTTCTACCTAGCCGGCCAATTAATTTAAAATATTATAAAATATATCTCTTCCCTACTCTACAGCTTCTGCTTGTATCAGGGTGAAATATTACATGATTATATTTTATTTATTTACAAAACAAAGTGACATTTTTGACATATATAACAAAAATAATCAAAACAAGTCAAGTAACAGGCTTCCTTAATAACACTTTTTCCCGTCTTTTAAAGCTTACGTTTACGCGAGCGTTGCGCGTGAACGCTTGGGCGGATAACGTTTTCTGACGAACTCAGCCTGGGCATTGGTAAAATGAACATGTGTACCAAATTTCATCTAACTCGGTGAACTTTTACTCAAGTTATTGTCATCTGTACATTTCGTGACGGTGATTTTGTGAAGGTGATTTTGTGACGGTGATTTTGTGACGGTGATTTTGTGAAGGTGATTTTGTGACGGTTATTTTGGGACGGTGTTTTGTGAAGGTGATTTTGTGACGGTTATTTTGTGACGGTGTTTTGGTCGTTTTTTCGGATTCACTCCCGCGGGCTCCAGAAAAATCTTTAGCTTTTATTACGTACTCATTATCCGATCCAAGCAAAAGCTCATCATAATAGACTCGATTTCATCGATTCTGTTACGGGTCACGTTGAAGTACAAACATAAAACAATTAACTATTTTTTGTACTCTCCAAGTTGTTAAGTTTTTCAAACCACAATTTATAGTTTTTTCCCCAAACTGTGAGCGATTACAATGTTTCGTGAAATTTCTTCCTTTTTATTTTCTCGGGAGAGTAAAGTGTAATCAAAAATCGATTAGAGAGGTTGGTGGTTTAGTCGACATACAGACATACATCGATGTTTAATGGTCCTTCTCGAAAGCGAAGCATCCAAAAATCCTTCTCTCCCTTCTAGAGGAGTAACAAACTCCACTTTACTAAATTCCAAAAAACATTATGAGTTACTACGTGATATTGATGAAAATATCTCTTTTTACATCTTTACTCATTTTGACACTTGCTATTGCCAATTGATGGTTCATAGCAATTATTTGTAATATATATATATATATATATATATATATATATATATATATATATATATATATATATATATATATATATATATATATATATATATATATAATATATATATATGCAATAAGGTACACAATTTGTGTTAGTGAGAGACACCAAGGGATGTGCCGCGCAAGCGTGACACATAGGAACTGTTCCAACAACAGACATTACGTCACAAAGATGTTGGCTCGGCATTACGCCATGTCCAGCATCGTTTCGTCGCGTCCAACTCATCAGGGGCCCGACGATGCCCACCCAACTCTGGACCTATACTAGATCAAGAAGATCAGATATAGGACTTATCAGAGACGAGCGTGCTCTCACACCGCCATTCTTGCTTGGCTGGCAAAACACATCAGCAATGTATAATACCCGTCACGCTTGCGTGACACATCCCTTGGTGTCTCTCACTAACACAAATTGTGTATATATATATATATATATATATATATATATATATATATATATATATATATATATATATATATATATATATATATATATATATATATATATATATATATGTGTATATACATATATATATACAAATATATATGTTCAAATTTAAAAAATATAAAAGGACAAATTCTGAATATAAAAGCATTTCTATAAAACGAAAATAATTACTCTACAACGAACAAAATTCATAAAAATAAGAATAAAGATCCGAACGACAAGCTATATTATGTCTATTAATACTGGCGGTGTTTTTTCATTCCTTTATTTTCTTAAAACCATTTTTAAGAGTTTCTCGCTCTAGCACTCTGATGATTTTGCATATTCTATACTTCCATTAGTTTAAGTGGAATCGGAATCATCTCTAGAAAGCATTAAGAAATCCCTTTAGTCACAGTTTAGAATTAGTTCGGACGTTCATAAAAGCTCTTGACTTTTTAAAGCGTAATTTACTCACCGTACAAATAGTCTGAAAGAAATAGTTATTTATGCACCTAGGAAATAAAGTAAGCCATTATTCCCTGAACGAAAAAGTTTGTTCTCAAGGCGGAGCCGAATGAACCATGGCCCCTAAATCCCGAGGCGAAGCCGAGGAAATTAGACTCTTCAATTCCCGAGACGCAGCCGAGGGAGATAATTATCGCGAATAATGACACTTTACTCACGAGGTACATACAATATTTTATCTCCAGTAGGAAGAAAATACACATTTTCGTCCATTGCACAGTTTTTATTTATTATTTTAATAAATAACAATAATTATAAGCACTTTTAATAGCAGATTTAAAACCTTCAATATTAAAAACAAATAAGAATTGGAATTAAACTCAAATAGAAGGTTATTCAGATGCAGGTTATAAACAAAGATAAACATGGTCGAAAAAGCAGTGTTGCCAATATGATTTTAACAACTTCATTACATTAGCCATTCATTTTCTACTATTTATAAAATAATTAAGTTGCAATCTTTACTTTATTGCCCTACTTTACTTTTTCGCCCTAATTTTACTTTTTCTCCCAACTTTTTGAGTTCAGGGATGAAAAGACTTACTTTAGTCCCTCTAAACTAATTCAAAATCATAACTTTTTCTACCTACTGGAGATAAATGAATTTATTCGTAGATATAGGCGTAGATAAAGGAATGAAGAAAATGGAATAATAAAGGGTGAAGGCGTAGATAAAGGAATGAAGAAAATGGAATAATAAAGGGTGAAGGCGTAGATAAAGGAATGAAGAAAATGGAATAATAAAGGGTGAAGGCGTAGATAAAGGAATGAAGAAAATGGAATAATAAAGGGTGAAGGCGTAGATAAAGGATTGAAGAAAATGGAATAATAAAGGGTGAAGGCGTAGATGAAGGAATGAAGAAAATGGAATAATAAAGGGTGAAGGCGTAGATAAAGGATTGAAGAAAATGGAATAATAAAGGGTGAAGGCGTAGATAAAGGAATGAAGAAAATGGAATAATAAAGGGTGAAGGCGTTGATAAAGGAATGAAGAAAATGGAATAATAAAGGGTGAAGGCGTAGATAAAGGAATGAAGAAAATGGAATAATAAAGGGTGAAGGCGTAGATAAAGGAATGAAGAAAATGGAATGATAAAGGGTGAAGGCGTAGATAAAGGAATGAAGAAAATGGAATAATAAAGGGTGAAGGCGTAGATAAAGGAATGAAGAAAATGGAATGATAAAGGAAGAAGGCGTAGATAAAGGAATGAAGAAAATGGAATAATAAAGGGTGAAGGCGTAGATAAAGGAATGAAGAAAATGGAATAATAAAGGGTGAAGGCGTAGATAAAGGAATGAAGAAAATGGAATGATAAAGGATGAAGGCGTAGATAAAGGAATGAAGCCGTAGATAAAGGAGTGAAGAAAATGGAATGATAAAGGATGAAGGCGTAGATAAAGTAATGAAGCCGTAGATAAAGGAGTGAAGAAAATAGAATGTTAAAGGATGAAGGCGTAGATAAAGTAATGAAGAAGAAAGAAGTGTCCCGTAAATATGAAACCGCTCTGAGTTCAGTGTCTATAATTTTGATAAACTGGGATTCAATAAGTATCTAAACTTTATGAAACAAGTTGAGATTTTAAAATAAGATCTAGAGATTCTAAGTATGAAGACGTAGATCTCCTTGAAGACGTGCCATCTCTTTGCGAACCTTTTGGTTTGACAATTAGGGCGCTTGCGTCAATTCAATTTGATTTTTTCTTCCCACAATTTTGTAAATCAGAAAGATATTGTTACTCCAACTTAAATTCTACCTTTGCTGATATTGTACTATGTACATTAAAGCAGAACGAACACAGGTAGCATTTACTGGAAATTGCTTAGTTTCATATATAATGGTAACTATGATGATTATTCCAATCCTCTTTTTCTATATTATACCAAAACCAACAGAACTATTATTATAATCACTCCAAATAGAAAAAAAAAAAAATAATAAAACAAATACAGTTAAATTACATTTTGTTCAAAGCAGGAGCTTTGAGTGCTAGACCTGTACAGAAGTAGGGTATATAATTAAATCAATATTGGTAAACAAATTGGACAATTAATATCAATAGGTTTTTATAATTGAATTTTTCCAGTCATTTATATAAATTGCATCAATTAACGATACGAACTTTTGCAAACTCATGGTGTTATGTTATTTTCTATTTATAAACAAATAGTCCACAGACCACCATAAGAAGTGAGTCGCTGATTGATAAAGTTTTCTTACCTTATGGAATCGCTTATTTATGCCGTGTCCACCGATGAATTGGGTATATGGAAACTAGGCGCTGGGCCATTTCTTTTTTTTTTTGACTTGCCAAACATGCCCTTCTGCGGGAACATTGAAAAGAGATAGATAAAGTTTTGATTTTCACAGGATCGTTTAATTAAATTATTTCAAAAACAGTGGTAAAGGTGGCCACCGATAAGAGTGGGCCGTTTGGGGTGGCCACCACCCCAAACATATCGCTTTGCGGGGACGTTGAAAAGAAAACGGCCCACTCGTATCGGCGGCCACCTTTACCACTGATAATTTAATTAAACGATCCTGTGAAAATCAAAACTTTATCTATCTCTTTTCAATGTTCCCGCAGAAGGGCAAGTTTGGCATGTCAACAAAAAAGAAATGGCCCAGCGCCCAGTTGCCATATACCCAATTCATCGGTGGACAAGGCATAAATAAGCGATTCCATAAGGTAAGAAAACTTTATCAATCAGCGACTCACTTCTTATGGTGGCCTGTGGACTAAAATGTTTTATAAAAAATATTTATTTCCCCATGTAGTTAAATTTTCAATTTTAAGAACAGGAAAATCTTTAGAACGAACTTAAAAGCCTTTAGGAAGTCGATTTTTCAAGGTGACTGCTTACATTAATTACGGTAAAAAGGAAGTTTATCGTATCTTAAAAATACGGTACAAAGTCAAACCACGAAGCTCGAGAAAAACATGTTAAGGCTATAAACTCAAAAATGATGAAAGTTAACAAGTTATCAGAAATAATTTCACTTTTTAATTACCAAGATGAAAAGGTTAAAATGACATGAGAACACAAAGAAGAGAAGCAAAAGAGAAGCAAAAGGACAGGTAATTAAAATAAGTATGTTATGGCAGTAACACAAGAATTTCACATTTATTTTTCCCCCCAGCGTAAAATCGAATAATAACTCAACGCTAAATAAAGCTATTAAACAGAAATAATTAGAAACATTACCAAGCAAAGGCAGTGGCAATTAAGGTAATATCTTGGCAAACATGTTAAACAGCAAAGAATAAATTCAAAAATTATATTTGTTCCAACCAAGCAGTGTCCGCGGGATGGCCACGGGCATGCGCAATGGATATTGTGACAGTGATTCGTACCATCCTCTAAACTGCTCCAACCCGCGCAGAGATCGTTTGCGAACAGTTTACTGTACAGTCCAAACGATCCTCTGACAATACCAACTGTTCAGGACAACCTGAACTCCTTTTTTTCTATTTTATATAGGACATTTTGAAATCCTTTTATGTGTATCAATTAATAGGAATATGTTATATTTTATACAGTTTATGTAATAAATCCGTCTAGATACTAGACCCGCTACGCATCATAACCTTAAACCCAGGTTTAGTCATTCTTCACATCCACCTCCAAGAGCTATGAAGAAATTATTTTAGTCTGTTGTTGTTTTCTCTGCTAGCAAGCATGACCGTGTGATTAAGAACCCTTGTGAGTGCTAGTTGTCCCTGGCATCCAGGTTTAATTTATTTATCCTGGATGCCAGGTAAATTTAGACTTTTCTTTTAATTTTTGTAATCAAAGTTTCTACGGCATTGGACAGAGATTAGTTTAAGTGGAAGTTGAGTTGACTCAAAGCAAGCTAGTGGCTTTTATTTATTTTTATGTTGTTATTTCGGCGGGTTAATCCCAGTTATCTGGGTTAGCTCATTTGTTCTGGCTTCCAGGCAAATATTTATACTTATTAACTCTTCCTTGGCGTCCAGAAGAGTTATTTGGCTCAGCTTTGGCGGGATCTTCCCATCTCCTCCATGTCACGAGAGGAACTGCATCGCAGCTACTCTTCAGCTCAACTCTTCTCAGCTCTCCACAGCTAATATCTCCGTATTATTCATAAGCTTTTCATTTACCTTTGTTATAATTATAATTAGGCTCACTTTTATACTTATTTTGATATTTAAAATACAGCTATTTACAGTCCACTAGCTCTGGCTCTTTGTGTTATTTATTTATTATTATTTCTATCATACTAGTTCGTGGCCAGGTCAGGACTAACCCCCCCTGGTCCGAACACCAAGTACTGGTTTGTATGACATGCGCAGTTATGTCAAAAGTCACACATGTCCAAGGGTGTTATATAAAGGGGATGGAATGTTAAGAAGGGGTTTAAGGCAAAAAAGTGACCCCATGGAGGTAAGAGAAATTGGAGAGAAAAATCATACTGTGCACTGCGCGCATGCTCCACGACCTTTGAACTGGGACAAATTACCTTCTTTAACAGGTTATAAACTAAAACTATAAACAAATTCTTGGTAACCTATAACCAAGAGGAAGGAAATTAGTCGCATTGGAGCTTCTATTTTACATATCTTCATGGGGTCACTTTTTTTCCACAACCCTCCATCCTCTTTATTTAACATCCTTGCACATATCAACAGGAAGGTACCCAAACTTTTAGGTTTCCTTAAATGTTTTTATATTAAGTGTGAATTAAAGTCCTAACCTGTTCCAACCTGACATGATTTTATTACAGAAAAACCTGTCCTAAACGGTTCCCGATGATACAAAGGACGCTACAAATAGGGCGATTGCAACAAACCTAATATAATCAGAGTAGTGTTCATTTTTTATCAAGTTATTTTTTAGCACTCAAATGTAGTCATTTAATTTATTACTGCAGTTTAATCAAATATAAAGGAAGTAAACTATAATTACTTAGAAAAATTAATATTACGATTTTCTCCAATATATATATATATATATATATATATATATATATATATATATATATATATATATATATATATATATATATGTATATATATATATATATAAAAGTTAAAAATTGGCTGTCAACACAAGAAAGCTAGAGCATTTATATAATATATTATGTATTAATGTATGTACTTTTAGGTTTTCCATACTTATACTATTATATTCCTTATCCATTATTATATTATAGTATGTTTAATTTAAAAAAAATAAAAAAATAAAATAAAAAAAATGTTTTTAATCTAAATTTTTATTTATATTTATATTACCAACTTTTTGATTAAAATGATTAGGTTAATAGGATTATATATGATAAAGAGAACTTTTTAAATAACATGATTTAAATTGAATGTATAAAAATAATTGAAGAATAAATAAATCAATAAATTGAAAACATAAAATAAAATAAAACTACCTGCATGTACAACAACTGAGAGATGACTTATTAATGTGAGACCTCGAGCCTCCTGTTTCAAGGTTTTCCTTCTTGGAGGCTCTTTTGATTTTACAAACATATATGTATATTTTAAATACCTGTAAAATACTATTATTAAATTATGTATATTTTGTGTTTGTTTTATTCTTTGTAATATGTTGTATAATATGTTTTGAATCAAAACAAAAATAAATAAATATATATTATATAGAATGGGACGTGATATTTTTCTTTAAAAAAACGAGAGAAGTTTGCTGATATAATGAAAATTGGTTAAAAGGATACTATGCAATTTCCAGTAACAAAAAAATAAAATAGTTGAAAGAAAACTCTTATTGCAAAAACAGATGTTTTTTTTTTTTTAAAAAAATAATAATTATGTTTTTTTTAATATGCTAGTACAGACTTTTTGCAAGCTGAGGCCGCATCCGTTCTAGCTGTGGTTCGCATCAGCAACCTTTATTAGGCAGTTATTAAAAATTAAAAACACTTCTTTAATATGAAAAAATAGAGAAGAAAAACCTTGCTTTTCATATTCGAGATGAGGGGTTTTCTTAATTTAAATCGACCCCCCCCCCCCCCTCCTCCAAACCCTTAACGGATGTTATTAACAAGGAAAAATGAACTTATTGTGGAAGAAACTTTAGCTGAAGAAATTAAATAGGGGAAGGTTTTTTAAATAGAGAGCGGAAGGGAAAAGATTATAATAGTAAGAGAAATTTTAAAGAAAGGGGAACAAAAATGGAGATGGCTTTTTATTTACTCAACCCCCCTCAAGTTATTTTAATGAAGCAACGAGAATTTTAAAGCATTGGACGAAAGGAAGCACTACCAAATTAAAATCAATGATAACATTACAATACAAATACACAGAATAATTATTTAATACACTCCAAAATTTAAGCTGAGGACGTGGCACTAATTTGATTTTTTTAAATATATATATATACATATATATATATATATATATATATATATATATATATATATATATATATATATATATATATATATATATATAACAAATCCTTTAAAAATTTTTGAAGAGGACACAATTTTATTTTTAATTTTACGCACAAAGGAAATTAATAAGTATATTGCTTGATAATGTCCCAAAGTAGGGACGAAATATCGCAAAACAAGTAAGGCGCGCTTCACGTAAGTACGTGAGGCGATAATCGCCGGTTTCTGTACATTAAAGTTAAGGTTATTAAGTGTAATATAATTACACTAATTTTAATAGTAATATTCTTTTTCTACTCTTCAAGATCTTTAAATTGATGTTAACATGTTATGGTAACTAAAACAATGTTTAGTCACCCGCCATATTGAAAATTTTAATAATTGCATATTCTTTTTCTACACTTCAAGACCTTTAAGTTGATATATAACATGTCATAGTAACTAAAATCATTTTTTAGTCGCCCGCCATATTGGCCGCCATCTTGAAAATATTAAGTGTGAAAAATCCAAAATGTGTCCAGTTGTCTAAAATGCCGAGATGCACCTGTGTGCCAAATTTCATGGTCCTAGCTATAGTAGTTTATGAATTGAAACAAGCAACGGACAGACACCAACGGACAGACAGACAGACAGAAAGACAGAGCCGTTATATAAGGTTTCTTTTTGTACTTTGTACAGAAACCTAAAACGTAGTTGGTTTTTATTATACCCCTGAAGACCTAAAATAGACACCTTTTTAGAAGATTGTAAATATGGGACAAGTCAAAACAAATAAAATAACTTGCGGATTTTTTCCGAACTAACTATCTATACAGCCAAATTTGCTGAAAACGAATTAAATTCTGGTGAAAGATGGCTAAAAGTATTAAAATATTGCATTGTCATCGTTTTCTGAGCTATTCTAAAAGTTTCAAATGTCTAGCTACTCGGTAAGTTAGTTAAAAATCGATTGCAAGATTTCTACTGGACAAACAAACAAACAAACAAGAAAGCAAGCTAATAAAAACGTAGTAAAAAAAATCAAAATGTTTCAAGTTTAATAATTAAAAACATGCTAAAGCAATGGTTGTATGTATTAAAAAAATAATAATAGGGGAAAAAAGTTAAATGCATGAGATGAAATGAGGAGAATCTATAAATAGGAAGATTTCCAACGACATTCCAACGAGAGAACCATCTGACGCAATAAATATTTCCATCTTTGAAACTTTGCATTTTTATTTCTTAACTTGTTTTTTCATTCAAAAGAAGCTTCGGTTCATTTAACAATTAAATATACATTTTTCTCAAGGTGAAGTTAAAATGTCACAGAATAGTTGTAGTATTATTTTTCCTTAGAGACTAATATAATAAGACTTGATTAAACCACAAAGTAATATGATTCTGTAAATAACAGCCAAGTGTTAAGGATCTAGATCTCGCTTTATATCTGTATAAGTAGGTAATTCTTGTTTACTTAATCTTACTAATTATTCAAGTCGAAAACATTCATCCGATAAATCTATAAATCTAGGATATAGGCTTAACTATGGAAATAAAAGCCTCAGTGTTAAATATACCAAAATTTATTAAATCGAAGTTTTCTCTCAGTGAGTATAAAAATAATCGGCGATATTAAAAATATAGTTGAAGCGAGCTTCATACATTCAACAAACTATGCATCCTATCTGTGTGTGTGTTTGTCAGAAACTTGTGACGATAACTTGAGTAAAAGTTGACCGATTTTGGTGAAATTCGGTACACATGTACATATTACAAATGCTCAGGACGAGTTCGTTAGACAACGGTATCCACTTAAGGGTTGGCACATTTTTTAAATTGTATGTTTAGAACGGGGAAAAATTCTAACTTCATCTATTCGATGAGATGATCTTTTTTTTTTTCATAAATACAATTTAAAACCAACAGCGAAACCGCTATGAAATAAGTCTTAAAAATTTCAAGATAAAAAAGAACTTTTTATATACTACGTTTTTAAATTTTCTGTTGAATCGTATGTATTGTTGATAATATAATTGTTATTGTTAAATAATATATAATGTTAGTGAAAAAAAATAGTTCCGAATTTATTTACTTCACATAAATAACAACCTTCTAGAGAGCTGATCTTAAAGCTGTAAAAAAATTAATCTTTGTACAACGGATATCTCCAACACCAAATCTAAAGCATGCCATCGATATATTTGAAATAATATAATCGATATTTCCTGTTTTGCTGTCATTCAATGTTTATCTATCACAAATTTGAGACCCGTCAAAATGAAGATTGCGTAAATATTGGATAGGGCAAAACAAATAAAATAACTGGCGGATTTTTTCCGAACTAACTTTACGCACAGCAAAATTTGCTTAAAACTAATTAAATTCTGCTGAAAGATGGCTAAAAGTATTAAAATAATGCATTGTCATCGTGTTCTGAGCTATGCTAAAAGTTTCAAATGTCTAGCTATTCGGGAAGTTAGTTAGAAATCGATTGCCAGATTTGTACCGGACAAACAAACAAGAATGCAAGCTAATAAAAACGTAGTAAAATACCCCGCTACCCCATAAGGACAGGTCCTAAAAATGAGGAAAAATTACATAAATATACATCTCTGTGGGCCAATTATATTTCCGAGAGTTAGTTAATATGAATAAGTCAAATTTTGAAAAATTTAGGTGTATTTAGGTGGATTTTTTGTAATTTTTAAGTGGGGCGTCATTTAAAAGGTATTGAGATTTAGATCACAAATATATATCGCTTTTCCAAAATTCGGCCATTTTACCCACAAAATTATTTTTAAAAAATGTCCCTCCCCCGCTACCCCATAAGGACAGGTCCTAAAAATGAGGAAAAAATACATTATATACCATCTCTGTGGCCCAAAGATATTTCCGGTAAAAAAGTAAATATAATTTCATACTGAAACTAGATGGGAATCAGCTGGTGGCTGAGTCGTTTATAGTATAGTATTGACAGCTGATGTATATACATATGGATTAGTTCATCCACATTTAGATATTATGATTTCTCTTTTAACTTCACTTTACTAATGAATCCCCATGACAACTGTTGTGGAGGTCACATGACATGTGTGAAAATGACATTATAGATTTAGACTTTTATACAAAAGTTAATAAATAAAATTGTGTATTTAGTACCAACCTTATTTACTTGTGCTATATCTAGGGCAACACTGGAGGGAATCATGAGAGTTCATGATTCCCTTGTTTTTCATTACTTCCTGTTCAACCTGATAGGATGCAATGAGTAACTTTCCTCCCTGTAAACTACGGACGAAAGTTCACCTTTTCTCCCTTCTGGAGATAAAATATAACAAGTTGATTTAGTTAAATCTTAATCTAGCAATGTGTAAATTCTTAGGGGGTATTATCACGGTAAACAATAATAAAATAAATCTCGCTTGTCGAGGAAGCCGCGATGAATTTTTTGACGGCTTTGAGTCAATGTTTTGAGGACTAATTTAACATTGATTCTTTTAAAATTGTTGAACATCTACTAAAAAAACAGCAGACCTAAAAATAAAAAAAGTTTTTACTCATTAAGCAAAAAATAGCAGTGTCACATTTTTTCATATTTTAATAAACGAGTTCGTTTTTTGAGGAAAAAAAAAAAGTTTAATAATTTATCATTGTCTATTTTTTTCGATATATATATATATATATATATATATATATATATATATATATATATATATATATATATATATATATATATATATATATATATATATATATATATATATATATATATATATATATATATATATATATATATATATATATATATATATATATATATCTAAGAGAGACTTGGAGATAATCAGAAATTATGCTAATGAACCTTTTTTTTATTTATGTTTTAAGCAGATATTTTTTTTTAAAAAAAAACTTAGAACTTAACAAAATGTTTCAGATGTTTTTCGGATAAGTATAAAGTATATTTAATGTTTCTTGCCCTTTTATTCATGTTTTATTTTTTTTATTTTTAGGTAGGGGGGGGGGGATGTTGAATTGGGGACTATGCTGATAGTGCTTACGGTTCTGGTATTCTTGCCAGGAGAATGTTTGTCCTACTCTGCTGGTATTTGGTATTTGCCAGGTTCACAATGTCCTGTTTTTCTGGCTAAAGTCCAAGGATTACTGTCAAAGGGGAGTTGTAAAAGAGGTGCCCCCTTTTATTTTACTTAACTTTTTTTGTTAGAAATTTTGCGTTTCACAAAAAAAAAACCTTCCTCAATGACTTCACTTAACCTTTTTTTGACAATTGTTCGAGTAATTTTTATATTTTATTATTATAATTCATAATTTTCTTTTTTTATTCTCAATATGAATAAAAAGGAGAAATAGTGACGAATAATTCTCATGTTCAATGCTTTTATTACAATGTATTTTTGCATGAAAAAAATAAAGTATAAGAAAAAAATATGTTAATATTCAATGCTTTATATTCACAACTTAAAAAGTCAAGGGAAAGTTATTAAAGAGTTGAATATATATATATATATATATATATATATATATATATATATATATATATATATATATATATATATATATATATATATATATATATATATATATATATATATATTTACAATATTTTTATGAAGTTTTATTTTCAATAAGTACCAAGAATTTATTTCAGTTTTTAAATGATATGATAAAGCAATATATAAACATTAATGAAATATAAAATTTTGTGTTACTTACAAACACTAAAAAAAAAACTTTTTGAAAATGTCTATAAAAATTGTGATTATTAGTTTTTAAATTTTTTCATAACACATTTTTTTTCCCCTCTTTTAAATATATACTTTATTACAGCATTCGACAGTAAAAATTAGTAGTGGCAAAAGAAATAATAAAAAGCCTTAACACATTAAAATAATAAAAACAATACTTTTCTTACTATAGGTAGTGAGGAAAAAAGTAAAAAGGTTTTTTTAAAAAAATATATATATAAAAATAAAATCCAATAGAGTTACTAAAAAATCCTAATAAGAAGAAACTTTTGATAAACTAAAAGTTGATATATTATGAAAATGGAATATAATTGAAGGCTTGATGGATCTACTTTAGTAAAAAAGGAAGAAAGAGAAAAAGTTTTAAGGATCTCAGTTCCTTTTCTGTTTTTTTTAAGAATTTAATTTACTAAGAATTCCATTTATTACTTTCTAATCTCACTTAATTAACGTTAGGTCTTTTCAATTTATTTATCGTAATATTCATCCTCTTTGAATATATATATATATATATATATATATATATATATATATATATATATATATATATATATATATATATATCTGCAATGTGACACTGTGATTTTGCACACTGCAATTAGCTACACAATTTGTGTGAGTGAGGGACACCAAGGGATGTGCCACGCAAAAAATGGCATATAGGAACTGTTCCAACATCAGACTTACGTCATCAAGATGTTAACTCGGCATTACGCTATGTCCTGCATCGTTTCTTCGCTACATAAGCTACACGCATACATAAGCTAACACATACAACACATTTTTCTGGTAATTATATGTATGTTTAATGTGATATATACATAATTACAAGAAAATTTTGTTGAATTATATATTTATAATATATCATTTAAATAATTCAGTAGTGTCGACGACGATGAATCTTGAAAAGTTTTGTTATTATGTTTGTTTTGATTTGTTGGCCTTCCAAAAGATATAATAACTTATCTAAATATATAATATCGATATCTTAATTACTTTATCCTCAATAAAGAAGAAATCCCGTTCCCGACGGCCTAAGGGCTCACATATATATATATATATATATATATATATATATATATATATATATATATATATATATATATATATATATATATATATATATATATGTGCCAAATTATTCAACAAAGAATAAATAAACAGAATCATTGTTATTATTGAGTACATTTTAGTAATATTTGTATAAGAGAGAAATAAATATTTAAAAAAAACATAAAAAAAACTTCCTTTTGAAAAAAACAATAGCAATTAATATTGACCATGATAAATAATTTAACTTCGGGAAAAAACCAATACTTTATATAAAACAAATATGTAATTTCTTTTTAAAAGGAATAAAAAAAAACTAACCTTATATTAATCTAAAAATAAATATTGATTTTAATGAACCTCTAGCTATATAGTTATAAAAATGAAATAACCATTGAAGATTTAACATAAATATATTCTAAATAAATAAAATAAAGCAATAAGGATTGGAGTAGCACAGAGTTAAAAATGTAGAGAGATATTTATAACGTTATTAGAGGGAAACAATTAATTTTTTTTTTATGTTATTTGAATTTAAAAAGATAAACTTCTTCTTAAAAAAACAGGGAGAAATATTTTCTTACACATTATGCGACGTAAATAAGTGAATAAGTTACGAAAAACGCAGTTTTTAAGTACGAATTCCACAAAATATAAATTGGTACAAGAACGAAACGTTCTTGTACCAACAGCGTCCTCCTGTTTCACTAAACGCTATTTTTACTTTCTCATTAAAACAAAAAGGTATTGTAATGGCGCGAAAATCCTATTTTGAGTTTTTGATGGATTTACACGTTTTGAGGTCCCTTGAGTCCAAAAAAGTTGCTTGTCTGTCTGTCGTCTGTCTGTGCAGAAGCCTTGAGCCTAAACTCCTGGACCAATTTTAAGGCAATTTGGCATGTTCAGAAAAATCATATCCCCAGGCGAAATCAAGAAATGAATTTTAGCTCCAAATTTGGTTGCGCTACCCCCAACAACTCTGGAAAAAAAGTGAAATAAAATTATTTCTCGATAACGCTTACGATGATCATAAAAAATTCCAAAATGTAGTCAGTCCGGCTGAACAAGCCTATACGGGGCATCATGTATAGAAATGAAAAAAAACAAAAAAAAAACTGCCACATATAATTAAAGTCTTTTCTATTATATTGATAAAAAAAATGCACTAATTATGGATTCTTCTTCATTTCATAAGTTTTCTCTTAATACAATTTCCATCTTCAGTCCTCTATTTTTAGACACAGCTGTATACAGGTCGATTTTGGGAATCTTGGGCGTATGTGTCTATTGTAGATTACCTGGGCTTCGATGTAGTGTATCTGGTTTTTCAAGAGAGTATGAAATGAAAAAGAATACATAAATAATGCAATTTATATCAATATACAGGAAACACTTAAATTATGTAGGCATTATATTTGTTAGTTTTTGCATTTCTACACATCATGCCCCATATAGGCTAGTCCAACCCGGAGAGAGACCGGGTATGATTCCCTGCCGAGGAGAAGTTATTTTTATATTATGATAAATTTTGATGAAATATTCAATAATAATTAAATGTACATACGAAAACTAATAAATGGCAAACACTGGGCTAAGTAATTATGAACTCGTATATGAGAAAGTTTGTCTGAGTTGTCTGGGACTGATTTTATGCATTTTAGCCAATGGTTTCATGCATTGGAATAAATCAGTAAATAATAATACTGCTATAAATAGCGATTACTGATATAAGAGATAAACATAGAATTATTTAAAAATATGCAAATATATTTAATATATTGTACATCGCAGATATACTAACGGCCAATACTTGATAAATCTATTATTTCATCACCAATACATACATACATCACCTGCAACTGGGGTAATCCCCAACGATTCATAGCCACAGCTGAGTTTACAAACCAAAGTGAACAATCATTTGATAATTAGACGTCTCTAATGACCCCTGTAATAAGAATCTCTCTTGAGAACGAGCTCTTTAGTCATTTAATTAAAACTCTGGGATTTACCTAATTCCCCCACTTAGTTTTGTAGATCTATGGAGTTATCGTTATGTATGGATTTTTGGAACGAAGTTCCTTATGGCACATTCTGGGGCCCGGGTTTGAATCCGAAAAAAAGACCAAAATCACCGTCATGCAAAATCCGTCACGAAATCTACAGACGACGATAACTTGAGTAAAAGATCACCGAGTTAGATGAAATTTGGTACACATGTTCATTTTACCAATGCCCAGGCTGGGTTCGTCGGAAAACATTATCCGTCCAAGCGTTCACGCACAACGCTCGCGTAAACGTAAGCTTCAAAACACGGGAAAAAGTGTTATTAAGGAGGCCTGTTACTTGACTTGTTTTGATTATTTTGTTTTATATGTCAAAAATGTCACTTTTTTTGTAAATAAATAAAATATAATCATATAAACTTTCACCCTGATACAAGCAGAAGCTGTAGAGTAGGGAAGAGATATATTTTATAATATTTTAAATTAATTGGCCGGGTAGGTAGAAAAGTCCTATTTCAATCCAAACTCCTTTAAGAAACATACTCTTTCACTATAAACTCATCATGATCAACTTTTTTCTTATATTCAATAAAAATTTATAGTAAGACGCTTGCTTTAATTATACAAATAATGATTTTCTTTTATTTTTGCCTTAACTCTGGTTGTTACAAACAGTTCGTTACTTTTAATTTTGTCTCTTTTCTAACACCGCCATGTATAAGTAGTTAGCAATGTATAAACGTACTTAGCAGTGTGATTTTATTATTTATATCTAATGAAAAATGTAAGGAACTTCGTTCCTACCGGGTGTCCCGCGACACCACACGTATTTTTTTATTCTTAAATCATAACTTTCCTGATAGTGATAAACTATATGCACTTCACTAGATGCAGGTCAATTAAAGCATTCTATTTTTGAGAAGGGAGAAAGAACCAATTAGCTGGTACATAAAAAGGTTTCTTAGTTATACTCAAGTCACTAAGAACATAAATTATGCCCAACAATAGAAAAATTAAGTCAGATCTAAAAAATAATAAATTTTCTCTCAACAAAACAAATCAAACTAATTAAGCAGTTTTATAATAAATCTTTACTTTCAATAATAATTTGACAAAAATACAAATGTCTGAAAAATACCCCCATTTAGTCATTGTAAACGGTAAAAAATGTAATTAAAAACTTCTCAATAACGGCTTCTAACTCCAATAATCTTAACAGAATTACACGAAAGATCGTAATTAAAGAATATAATTAATTTTTTTCCTACATAGTAACCAAGAGAAATGTAAATTTACACTTATAATTATAATGATTCACTTTACAAAAGTTTTAAATGACATGTAAATTTATTCTAAAATTTCAAGCCTGAGGGAAAAAGGTAACACCCTTAAAGGCTTCACAGCAAGATCATATTATTATATTAAAAACAAAATATTTAATTAGGAAAAAGGTGTAGAACAATAATTATGATACAACTGAATAATTCAAAACAAAACTTTTTTTCAAATAAAGACATTTAAAAAAATAATTCAATTATTACTTATAATAATATTCTATTATTATTAAATACAAAAGTAAGAAGAGGAAATTAATCAACGACTCGTATTTTCAATTTCCAGTAAATTTTATTAGTAATGGTTTAATTTTAATATTAATATTTAAACATTACTTGGTATTCTAAATTTATACATTCATCTACATTAAAATTCCAAGAATTTATAAAAAGATGTAGATATACAATTAAATACAGATGTTTGTCAAAACTTAATCAACTAATTAAAGATGACAGTTTTTGGTTTCTACTCGTCCTAGATAATATATAGAGTATTTATTACCTTCAGTAAAATTAAACAAAACTCTGATCATTAAACTTGGAGAAAATGGAGAAAAAGGGCAAAACTAAGATGACTGAACTAAAAGAAAACGGAGAAAAAGGCAAAGCTAAGATTACTGAACTGAAAGAAAACGGAGAAAAAGGCAAAGCTAAGATGACTGAACTAAAATAAAACGGAGAAAGAGGCAAAACTAAGATGACTGAACTAAAAGAAAACGGAGAAAGAGGCAAAACTAAGATGACTGAACTAAAAGAAAACGGAGAAAAAGGCAAAGCTAAGATGACTGAACTAAAATAAAACGGAGAAAGAGGCAAAACTAAGATGACTGAACTAAAAGAAAACGGAGAAAGAGGCAAAACTAAGATGACTGAACTAAAATAAAACGGAGAAAGAGGCAAAACTAAGATGACTGAACTAAAAGAAAACGGAGAAAGAGGCAAAACTAAGATGACTGAACTTAAAGAAAACGGAGAAAGAGGCAAAACTAAGATGACTGAACTAAAATAAAACGGAGAAAGAGGCAAAACTAAGATGACTGAACTAAAAGAAAATGGAGAAATAGGCAAAACTAAGATGACTGAACTTAAAGAAAACGGAGAAAGAGGCAAAACTAAGATGACTGAACTAAAATAAAACGGAAAAAGAGGCAATACTAAGATGACTGAACTTAAAGAAGACGGAGAAAGAGGCAAAACTAAGATGACTGAACTAAAAGAAAATGGAGAAATAGGCAAAGCTAAGATGACTGAACTGAAAGAGAACGGAAAAAAGGCAAAGCTAAGATGACAACTAAAATACAAAACTAAGATGGCAACTAAAATAAAACGAAGAAAAAAGCAAAACTAAGATTTTAAGTTTTTTTAAATGAAGGAAAAATCATTGAAAGGCTCATCAGTAAATATATAAAATGTATTACTTAGAGGAAAATATTCTACACTTTAATTTTCGTGAGATACTTTTAAAGAATAAATACATTTTAAATAATTTTTGACATAAAAATAAATATTAAATAAAAAAAAGAATGTCAATTTCATATAATTTAATAAAAATTGTGTGCTTATTATCATATTAATAAGCACACCAGCATATTTGTATATGGTTATGGTAAAAATTTAATCAAAACAATTATATAGGTAGATCAATAGATGGATCTATTTATTACAAATTAATAAATATTTACATATAAACTGAAATAAATTAAATTAATTTAGCTGCTGGTATATCGGTCTAATCAATGAAGAAACAAAAATATATTAGATCAAAATGATTATAATTAAGCTACATATCCCAAAACACACCTGGGGGCTTTTCTATTAGGTATACGTTTCATTAATATAATTAATGCCTTTGAACCTAAAGGTTGAGTGTTAATAATAAGTGGTATTAATATATACTACCTAATAAATAAAGATAGGAGACAGAAACGACAAATAAATTGAGATAATATGAACGATCCTTGAAATTTCATTCAAGTTTATGAGGTCCAAGATAGACACTCTAGACTCTAGAAGAACCTAGTAATTAATTTTTAATTACTTTATTAAAAGTGTGGGCACGAGTTTAAAATGTTTAAGAAGAAACAGAGATAGAATCACTTGATCCTTCTAATTGTCAAATATTTTAAGAATTATTTATTGACTTTGTTTCTGCTTCTTACTAGAAAAGGAAATCGTATAAAATTCGTAACTTTTAGTTTTCAGGTACTTTCCTGTTTAGGTATCTCAAATTACATTATTTCAATCCGTTTAAAAGTGGGTTCACAGCAAGCGGATGTCGGCGCGTACAGACACATCTATGATCTATGGTCTGTAGATACGCAAAAAGTTGGTTCTAAACCAACTTTTTTGAGGGTTCGCTTCAAAACCTGTATGAAACCTTCTCTTTAAGTCCTTTTATAATTTTTACTTTCTCATATAAAGAGAAAGTATTGTGAAGGCGCGTAAATTAGATTTTGCAATTTTGATGGATTTACACGTTTTGAGGTCCCCTGAGACCAAAAAAGTGGTTTTTAAAAAATGTCTGTCTGTCGTCTGTGCACACGCTTGGATCCTAATCTAGAGGGCCGATTTTGACGAAATATAGCATACATGATCAGAAAAATCAAACCATGAGGCGAAATCGAGAAATGAATTTTAGCTTCAAATTTGGGGACGCTACCCCCCCCCCCCAAAAAAACTCTGAAAAAACCTTAAAAAAAAATTTCTCGAAAAAGGTTACGACGATTTGGATTAAAAAATTCTAAAATATAGTCCGTTTAAATACAAATCTAACGATATAAGTCGTTTTTTCCGGAAAAATCTAGCTCCTGAGAGAATAGCTTAAAACGCGGACAGAGAGCCCGGGTTCGATTCGGGAGAAGTTATTTTTATGGTAAAATGTTCATTTATCTCCAGTAGGGGAAAAAAGTTATGATTTTGAATTAGTTTAGAGGGACTAAAACAGGTCTTTTCATCCCTGAACTCAAAAAGTAGGGAGAAAAAGTAAAAGTAGGGCAAAAAAGTAAAGATTGCAACTTAATTATTTTATAAATAGTAGAAAATGTATGGCTAATGTAATGAAGTTGTCGAAATCAGGTTGGCGGCACTGCGCTTTTTTGACCATGTTTATCTTTGTTTACAACATTATAACCTGCATCTAAATAACCTTCTATTTGAGTTTAATTCCAATTCTTATTTGTTTTTAATATTGAATCTCTTATATCTGCTATTGAAAGTGCTTATAATTATTGTTATTTATGAAAATATTAAATAAAAACTGTGCTATGGACGAAAATGTGTATCTTTTTTCTACTGGAGATAAAATATTGTATGTACCTCGTGAGTAAAGTGCCATTATTCCCCTCGCGGTTATTATTCCCTCGGCTTCTCCTCGGGATTTAGGGACCACGGTTCCTTCGGCTTCGCCTCAAGAACCAACTTTGAGCTAATTAAGATTCTAATTCCCTCGGCTTCTCCTCGGGATTTAGGGACCACGGTTCCTTCGGCTTCGCCTCAAGAACCAACTTTTCCGCTCAGGGAATAATGGCTTACTTTACTCCCTAGGTGCATAAATAACTATTTTATGGTAGATGTTATTTTTGATGAAATGTTCAGTAATAATTAAATGTACTTACGAAAGCTAATAAATGGAAAACACTTGGCTAACTAATTATGAACTCGTATATGAGAAAGTTTGTCTGAGTTGTCTCGAACCGATTTTTTATGTTTTTAATTAAAAAAATAATATTATATTTTAAAAATACATTGCATATTATTATTAATATTATTTTGTAAGTAAATATATATTTCTACTATTATAACTGTTTTTTTTTTTCATTTTCTACTTTACCTCAAAGGAGATAATTGTTGCGATATTTTGGGCAAAATTATTTTATATTCTAGTTTTGTCTTTTTTTTAACTTGGGTTGAATGGTATATTATTCTGCTCCTCGCATTAAAATAAAAACTTAAATGCTTTAAAGACTTCTTCTAAAGATATTCATCAAAAGAATCAAAGAAATCAGGGAAAGGATCAGGGAAAATTGGCGCATTTAAGAAAAAGAACGTTTTAAACAAAAATTGAACTGAAGTAAAGAATATAATAATGATCGAAATATGACGTCTCTTATCTAAAAGTCAGTTTTCTTTTTAAATCTTTTTAAACTTAATAAAAATTGAATGTTGTGAAAGTTTTTGTTTTTTTAATTAATCCTACCGGTTTGAATTATTTCTGTTGTTTTAAAATAATTTTATCGGTATCGGACTTATTGAAGCAGAAGAAAAGGGAAGGACATCCGGTTAGTAATGGAACGCTGGAAGCCGGCCACTTAAAGAGTGGCTTTTTGTGTCGACAATGTTGCTCCGTAGTTCTTCCCTCTTTCCTTGCTCGGAGTGGACACTAAGATACGGGCAGCCTTGAAACGAGAGATACTAGACTACGTGGTGGAGGGGGAATCACCGCTCTTAATACTGAGGTTTCCCCCCGACAGCCAGGCAGCCCGGCTGCATATCCGGCTAGTGTTACACAGAAACGATTTCTCTATTTATCACCATATGCATCGTGTCAGCATTGTCACCATATATGCATCATGTGAGCATTGTCACCCATATGCATCATGTGAGCATTGTCACCCATATGCATCATGTGAGCATTGTCACCCATATGCATCATGTGAGCATTGTCACCATATGCATCATGTGAGCATTGTCACCATATGCATCATGTGAGCATTGTCACCCATATGCATCATGTGAGCATTGTCACCATATGCATCATGTGAGCATTGTCACCATATGCATCATGTGAGCTTCGTCACCATATGCATCATGCGAGCATTGCCAGAGGCTTCAATTTACAATAGAATTACATTCATAATTTAATATTATAAGAAACAATAAGAACTAATGATCCCTCAACTTTCACTTCAAATTTTATCTATCAAATAAGAAAATTATATTAAATATATATATAAAATAGTCTGCCAATTAGTGTGGCACATAACTTCCTCACATTCTATCATATACTTTATTCATATTATGCCAAATTTCAAAGTGATCGGACGAAAGGTGTAGCCGAGAAAGCAGGCGACCGGACGGACGGACAGAAACACGCAGGAAAATATAAGGGTCCTTGGTTTTGCCTACGGACCCTAAAAAATGTGTTTCTTGAGCACGATCAAAATGATTCTTCGATAAGTTCGGAAGCAAAACTTTGGTTTCAATGATAAACGATATCTTTTACAACAAATCGTATTTATATTATAGTTTGCCTCTGCAAGTCCTCTTTTAAGACCGTAATATTAATAGTTTGAATAATTTCGGGTTTATAAGGGGATTTTAACTTCTCCCAACTTGGACAGAAGCCATGTCTATATGTATTATACTTAACTTAGGACTTGAAGAAATTTATAATTAAAGCTAACAAAAACTTTAAAATAATATTTCTAAAATAAAGAAACTTAAGCGAAATAACTAACATTTTTTGAAGACAAATTGCTGGATTACGATTGCTTCTTAGGTAGCTAACAAATAAATGCAGAAGGTAAACTTTTGAAATTGCAGCAATGATGAGAAAACCTTAAAATTTCATCGTTCTTAAACAATTTTAGGGTAATTACAAATCTAACAATGATACATGTAAGACATATTGAACCCTAAATTTTAAATTTAAAAATTTATTTCACTGTCGAGCTGTGGAGTTACAAGACTTAACTAGGGATAATGTGAAGTAAGAAAAGTGGATTTCATGGGAAGCATAGTATGAATTTACTGTAGGAAATGTTGTTGAGTACAAAGAACTAGAGAAATACGTCTTGATAACAAAAATAACCTTATTAAAGTAATTGAAGCGAGCGCAAGCAAGCTTCTTACATTCAACAAACTATGCACCTTGTCTGTCTGTCTGTCTGTCTGTCTGTCTGTCAGTAACGTTTACGCGTGTGACGATAACTTGAGTAAAAGTTGACCGATTTAGTTGAAATTTGGTATACATGTTCCTCTTCCTAATACTCAGGCTAAGTTCGTTGGACAGCGTGATCCGTCCAACGCTCGCGTAAACGAGAGGTTCAAAAATTAAATTGGAATTTCAGGACGGGAAAAGATTCTATTATCATCTATTCGATGAGACGAACATTTTTTTCAAATAACATTTTTTACTAAAACCAACAGCGACACCGCTATGACTTAATAGAGATCGCTAAAACTATTAAAGCGGACCTAAACGTTTATAATAGATAAAACAACCTTTTTACCGATATCTTACGTTCTAACGTAACGATTTTAATAAAACTTCATATACACCATACAGTTGAAACAGGCATGCAAAATTTCAATTTCATACATGCAGTAGTTTTTTTGTAGCAAAGAAATATATTTTATAATAATTGAAAAGGAGATGTTTGGTTAGAAGAAAAAGTAAGAATGCGGGGTGGTTCCCTTACTACTAGCCGCTGTACTACTATCATACCCTATATCTATCAACTCATCATGATTCATGATTATCTATTTTTTCATTATTCAATACGTATTTATTACCATACGCTCGCTTCAATGATAGAGCCACGCGATGCCTAGTTATTAAAGTTTAGAATCTCTTATCAGGTAGACCTAGAAGTAAGTAGTGCCCAGAAACACCAACCTAAACAACCGACCGCGTTCGTAAACCTTCGGACCTCTAACCACCTCTAACCACCTCTGACCTGAGCGATTCAGATCGCTTCGACCCAATCCAGAATACCATTAGACGATTAGACTGGATTTTACCATCTTTAGTGGATTTTTATTGTAATTTTAAAATTGTTTTGTCTCTTATTGCATCGGTTTTCTGATACTCTTAAAATTATTTTGCTTCCGAGCTTACAGAAGGTAACGGAAGCTATGTGATCGTTCTGAAGAACGAAAATATAAGGTCTCCGACTCAAAAATTCCAAGACAGAAATCCGTTTCAGACATCAGGGAACATTTTTGGTTCCTTGTTTGTCTGTCGTTCGATTTTTGCGAACCAACATATCATAAAAACTACAGGTCCGATTTTAATGAAATTTAGATGGTAGGTCATAATTAGCCTATTGTTGGTCCCATATAAGTTCCAACCATCTTCGCTAATTTGTTTCTCTTCCACATGCGCACAAACATACATTTATTTACACCTATAGCTTCAAAAGCACTTATCTTATTTGCATGAAACTTTTACAGTTTATCGAAAGTTACCCGCAGATAGCCCCAGATTAATATGAACCGTGTGCGCTCTTAAACTTTTGCTAATTTGATACTTTAATTCATGTAAAAAATTAAAACAATTTTGGCAGATTAAAAAACGGGGAAACAATTAAACAAATTAGACAATAATGGCTTGTAAAAATAGTATAAAACCAATACAGAACGTGGATAGGATGCGAGGAAGCTATGTGCCACACCAATTGGCAGTTTATTTTTTATTAATATCAAGTTTTTGTTAAACATAGACCTTTATCGATACTTTTTTTACTTTTTTACCCACTTTTATTATTTATTATGACAGTGAAAACGCTTGTACGGGCAAAGTTATGCTCAGACGATGTATAGTACAGTTACCTGAAATCCACAGTCGTAAAAATCACACCTAAAAATCAGTTTGTGTCTTTTCAAATAAGTTTGAAGAAATCGGGTCAGTTGACAAAATTAAAACATCTGAGTCCGTGAGACGATGATACCCTTCCTGCTGAGAAATACCTTGAACGAGTTATCTCACCTCGTGGTGACCAGTCATGACTTGCGAGATCATGCGATCATGCCATCTCAAGCCATGCAACTTCTTCCTAAGCAAGGTAATCGCAGGTATTAACCATCCAGGAATTTAAGCGGGAAATCAAATGTGTCATTGGAAAAATCGAGGGGGAAGTTTGAAATTGATCAGAAAATTCATAAAACTAAACGAAGAAGATATTGTTTTTCATTAATAAATCGGAAAATGTACTAAAGGAATGTACACACACACACACACACACACACACACATATATATATATATATTAGGGTCCGTAGGCAAAACCAAGGACCCTTATATTTTCCTGCGTGTGTCTGTCCGACCGTCCTCTCGCGTGCTCTCACGGCTACACCTTTCGTCCGATCACTTTGAAATTTGGCATGTATGTGTCTTGTACCTACCCACATATTTTAAAAATATTAAGGTAAAAAACTAAAGGGTTAATTTTTTTTTTTTCGACACCGTGAGGGGTATCATATGAAAGGGTACGTCGAGCTGATTACAAAAGTATATAATTCTTTGGATATAACTTTGATAGGGCGAGCTTAGGCAAGTTTGAAGTGGGTGTGAAACGTGCCCCCCCCCCCCCCCTCTATCTCGCTTATGTGAATTGCAAAAAATCTAAAAAAAAATCCTGAACATTCTTCGACCAAAAGTAAAGACACCACTTTTTGGAAATTTCGGAAAAAAATATTATTTTATTTTTTATTGACAAAATACGTTTTTTTTATAATTATGGTCTTTTCGATGTATTTATATGGTTGTAGTCCGGTTCAGTGGCAAAAAAATACTTTATCAGCGTGTGTTTTGATAATATCAGACCCTTAGAAATGGTTCAAAGTAAGCTTTTTAGCATTTTAAAAAAACACTGTTTATACACTTTACAGTTAAACACTATATAGTGTGGCCTACGGACCCTCGCTGTGTGCTGACTAGCACACACTTGACCTGTTTATTGTATACCTATATATAATCATGAAAATTTACATTTGGTGGATTTATTGCTTTTTAAAATCGGCATGCTTAATGGAACATAATATACCTACTAGCAATCTTTATGGCTCACGATTAAGAATCAATTTAAAAAACTAGACGACATTTAAAAAAACCAACAGTAGGACATTATTAATAATAGACTCTAATGAACATAAATAAACGTCGGCTTTAACCTTGATGAACGTGGGAAAATAATTGTTGATAAATCATTCAGATATTCTACTTTTTTATTCCTTATTTATTAAAGACTAACGTTTTACTATTTAACAACTTCCTACCTTTCCATGCGATTTCAAATGCAATTTAAAAAATAAATAATTACAAGATAAAAATATTTTTTTATATACTACGTTTTTAAATTTTCTGTTGAATCATATGTAATGTTGATAATATAATTGTCATTGTTATATAATATAATGTTAGTGAAAACAAACATAGTTCCGAATTTATTTACTTCACATAATAATGAAAGCCATCTAGAGAACGATCAGTATAAAAGGACAACTAAAGAGTTGTACAATGGATCTCACCAACACCGAATCTAAACCGTGTCATTGATATGCCGCTGTGTAGGGACAGTAAGAGAAGAAAAATGGTGTACACAAGTAAAGAAGTACAGATGCAGAAAAATTTAACCTATACCTAGGACACAAGTGTAAACAAACCTGGGTGTCACACGTCAATTAGTTCTAATTTAAATCAAATTATAATTATTATTAACTACGGGAAACAGACAGTGAAAAATACACTCCAGCGCCGGGATTTGAACCACGGGCCTCTATATTTCCAGTATAGAGGCCCGTGGTTCAAATCCCGGCGCTGGAGTGTATTTTTCACTGTCTGTTTCCCGTAGTTAATAATAATTATAATTTGATTTAAATTAAAATTTAACTTTCCGTAGTATGAAAACTACCAAAAACTTAAAAATTCAATTAGTTCATTTCTTTGTTTACTTTTCGCTGTCATTCTTTACCTCTAAATAAAATATCCCAAATTTGAAACCCGTCAAAATGAAGATTGTAAATACTATGGGATATGTCAAACAAATAAAATAAATTGCCGATTTTTTCCAAACTAACTTTCTATACAGCAAAATTTGCTGAAAACTAATTAAATTATGCTGAAAGATGGCTAAAAGTATTAAAATAATGCATTGTCATCGTGTTCTGAGCTATTCTAAAAGCTCCAAATGTTTAGCTACTCGGAAAGTTAGTTTAAAATCGATTGCAAGATTTGTACTGGACAAACAAACAAACAAACAAACAAGGAAGCAAGCTAATAAAAACGTAGTAAAAAAGAAACACACATTTAATATCAAGGAAAGTAGAATGCAATTAAACAATAATATATATATTTATATTTTGTATTACATGATGTTTTTTTCCACAAAAATAATTGATAAATATTGAGATATTTTTTTAATCATAATAATATTTTTTAGTTTGAGTATTATAATATGCCTACATAAACCTGTTTAAAGCTAAATAAGTATTTTTTAAAAACCGGAATAGTCAATATATTATTTCCCATTAACAACTTATAATATAACTTATTATAACCAGATTTTGACTATAATAAATATTTATTATAATGTAGAAGGTTTTCTTACTAAATAAATAGAAGTCCAATAACTTTATACATCACAGTATGCGTCAAATCCGGTCGTTCTGATTTTTTGCAGACTTGTTTATGATGTTGGCCTAATGAATAATCCAAGTTTGTGACCTCGAGCGCTGAACGCAACTTTGTCAAAAATCGAAAAACCGCGAAAAAATTGTTATTTTTTCAAATTTTGGCGATTATAACCCTAAAGGACTAGTGTTTGAAAAAAACTTTATTAGGAAATTTTTAAAGTAGACTAAATTTGCTACAATATAATAGAGAGAACTAGAACTGTCTCTGTAGACTTAATAGTTTTCGAGATTAAGCCTTTCAAAATTTATCATTTTTTTCGACCTTCGCCATTTTTGAACTGCTCAGAGACTGATCTCGTGGCCCTTGATGGCGTAATATTTGATTTTCCACTGCTAACAGCTGCTTTGATCAACTTCGGATTGCTGTATTTTATCTGACAAGCACTGTGCACATATATCTCATTTACACCCTTCAATAAACGCTGATTTTCTATGTTCTTAAGGGAAATACCCGACGCAAGAAGGGGTTTTTACACCTCTTTCCTTCACTAGGCGCACTCGACCTAAGTTCGAAAAAAATGATAAACTTTGAAAGGCTTAGGGTGCTCTCACGCTGGATCCGACTACATGCGACTTCCGACTACGAACGACTACGCACGACTTGGTAGTACGACTTGGAGCTCTCATACTGGACCCGACTACGCACGACTCGGTAGTACGACTTAGCTATAACCTTCTACATTTTACCCTCTACATTCAGACTTGTTTGAGACGTCGTCAAGTGCGGTTGCCTTTTTACTTTATATTTTCGTTTTTTTTTATCGTATACGAACATTTTGACAATATGAATGGGTTGTTTTACCTAGTAGAATGTAATAGTTTAGTGTTAAGAAGAAGAAATAGACGTTTAAAAAGAAGAACGGAATGGGTTAATCAAATATTTTTGAAAAGAGAAGAGCATGGTGAATTTCACCACTTAATGAACCATTTCACCATTTAAATTCTTCGGCTACTTCGTTTCAAAAACGGCGTTGCATATCCCTGGAATGGTAATGTTCACTTCTTTGATTCCACAAACATTCTCTTTCTTGGATCGAAAGAATTAGTTTTTCAGTATCCATTATTGGGATACTAAACACAAAACTAATAAATTAACTTAACTAACTGATAAAAAAAAAAAAAAAAAAAAAAAAAAAAAAAAAAAAACCTTTGTAAAAAACTGTATAAGAAAAGTAAATTAAAACTATAAAAAACTGTGTAAAATGGTATGAAAAACTTTGTAAAACAACCTAAAGACTTCATTAAAAACTGTAGGGTATGTAATTTTTGTCGCATGTAGTCGGACGAAAATCCGAGCCAGCTGGGATCGAGCCGCAGGTCGGAGGTATACGCACGTAGTCGGACGAGTAGGTCGGATGCAGTGTGAGAGCGCTGATAACATTGCTAAGGTTGGGATAGTTCGTCCGACTACGTACGACCAAATTCGCATGTAGTCGGATCCAGTGTGAGAGCACCCTTAATCTCGGAAACTATTGGGTCTACAGAGACAGTTCTAGTATCATATTGTAACAAATTTAGTCTCCTTTAAAAACGTCAGAAAAAGTTTTTTCAAAAACTATTCTTTAAGGGTCATAATCGCTAAAAATTTGAAAAAATAACGATTTTTTTCGATTTTTGACAAAGTTTCGTTCGGCGCTCGAGGTCACAAACTTGGATTATTCATTAGGCCAACATCATAAACAAGTCTGCAAAAAATCAGAACTACCGGATTTGACGCATACTGTGATGTATAAAGTTATTGGACTACAAATAAAAAGATAAATAAATATTAAATAAAACCATATAAAAACTCTAGTTGAATTTTATGTTAGTATATAATAAGAAAAAACAGATAAATGAGATTGAATTTTTATACTAAAGGAAGTAAATTAATACTGCACTGAAGAGGTTTCAAGGAACCATTGACTAGATTAAACCAAGACCTTGTAATCTACGGCTTCTTTACGGACGGTACAAAAGAAAAGATATTTCTTACATGGCATAACTTGTCTTGGATAAATGTTTGAAGGTACTTCTTTAGATTGTTACTCCCCTATGTGTTTTTAGAATATAAATGACTAACAAAAAAACTATTAAGACAAAGTGATGTTTAGTCCAATGTACTTTGGGACAAAGGGATATCGCTCTTCTGTTTTTATAGGGGGAGTAACAGACTAAAGAAGAACATTCCGTACACCTTCTTTAGACTGTTACTCACCTCTGCTTTTTTTATAAGGGGAGTAACAGACTAAAGAAGAACATTCCGTACACCTTCTTTAGATGGTTACGTTACTCACCTCTGTTTTTTTTATAAGGGGAGTAACAATCTAAAGAAGTGCCCTTTTAAATTTCTTATCGGTGTAACAATGTTTGAATGTTACATTAATATTGATATGGACGGAAGAACATATTAACATATCTTGTATAACAACCACAGTATAGTATTAAACAAGGTATGTGTAACAGTATTAGTGCAGGCCGTGATGCTTCAGGCGCTTTACTTAGAACTTAAGTCCTAACTAAAAATAATTACAAGATAAAAAGAACTTTTTGTGTACTACGTTTTTTATTTATTTTTTTTTTTTGAATCAATGTAATTTTGATAATATAATTTTTATTTTTATATAAAATGTTAGTGAAATAAAAGTAGTTCCGAATTTATTTACTTCACATAAATGACAACCATCTAGAGAGCTGATCTTAAACCTATAAAAGGACAAATCTTTGTACAACGGATCTCCCCAACACCAAATCTAAACCGTGGCCATCGATATGGCCCCGTGTAGGGGAGGGTAAGAGAAGAAAAATAAGTACAAGTAAAGAAGTACAGATGTAGAGAAAATAAACCGATATCTAGTAAACACCTGGTTGTCATACGTAAATTAATTTATTTATTTGTTTAGTTATTCTTTTTAGCTGTCATTCAATGTTTACCTCTTAATAAAAAATCACAAATTTGAAACCCAAAATTGAAATATGGGATACGTCAAAACAAATAAAATAACTTGCGGATTTTTTCCGAACTAACTTTCCATACAGCAAAATTTGTAGAAAACGAATTAATATCTGCTGAATGATGACTATAAGTATTAAAATAATGCATTGTCATCGTGTTCTGAGCTATTCTAAAAGTTTCATATGTTTAGCTATTCGGGAAGTTAGTTAGAAATCGATTGCCAGATTTGTACCGGACGAACAAACAAACAAACAAACAAGAAAGCAAGCTAATATAAACGTAGTAAAAAGAAAAGTGAAAATAAATTGATAATAAGCACATATCCATACTAGTACCTTCTATAGACTTCGTATAGAACAAGAAATCATATCAAGATTAGTTAGCTCAATTTGTATACCACTATAATGAAATGTATCTTAAAAATGTGTCATAACATCATTGTTAAAATATGTGCTGATAAGGCATGAATCTTATCAATGTCGATAACTAAGTATAAACACTAACTATAATCTTAGTGTTATTTTCAAGGAGGTAAGTACTAATACTTGTATTAGCCTCAGGGCCGATTCTAGATTTTTTGGAGTATTTTTGCAGACAGTTTTGTCGTCACCTCAAGGGATTATACTATACAGTACATATATGGAGTGCGCACACTGCAGGCAAAGACAGGTGCATGACAAAAGAGTGCTCCAGCCTAGGAGAAGCTATTTCCATGTGATCCATTTCGCTGAGTACAAGATATACGACTGTCTTGTCTCCAGTGAGCAAGGGTGTAACAAAACAAGAGTGACAAGGCAGACACAAGCAAGACAATTCGGAAACAGTCTGCTGACTGTCTTGTCTCCAGTGTGCGCCTGGCCTAAGTGTAATAGTACATTACGCGTCGAGTGTGGAAAGTAGCATTTTGCCTGCGACTGTGGAGTTTGCACCCGAGCGACAGCGAGGGTTGTAAAACCACACGAGCAATGCAAAATGCCGTTTTCGTTGCGTACCGTACTTTATCTACGATTGATAGATTTAAATAATAAATACAGAAAAAAATAAACTTGCTGTATGTAAGTTCGTATCTCTCTCTAGATAAAGATGGCATTAATTCTTGAGTTGTATTTTTTGCTTCTGGAGGAGAATTATTATCCACATTTTCGTCAGTCTCTTGATTCACTCATTGTTTTTCACAAAAAACTCGATATAAACAGTTACTTTAATAAAAGGACACCAAATTAGTTTTGTTAAATGTAAACAAACTCACTAATCGTGCGTAAAGCTGAAGAATTCCTCTTCTTTACCGCACTAGTGTAGTAAAGAAGAGGAATTATTCAGAACTATGAGACGCGCATGCGCAATGAATACAAGTACGTAAATAATCACTTTCTACGCATCTAAACAAAGATATAATGTTTATATTTCGTATCAATCGTAGATAAACAATATTTCAGGACCTTATCCCTCTGTCCCTCTACCTCGAAGTACATGATAAACTTGAAACACATTTCTGTATAAAGGCCATATTATTTAGTGACATTTTATTAGCAGAATTGTTGTTTTGTTATCAGGAAAATGACGCAAGCTATGAGAATTATGCTTAAAATGAAGCATTCATGGTTTGGAGTTTAATATGCACCCAGTATATTCCACAGGTCAGTACTCCAATTTAAAGCCCATTGCGTTTTTCGAGTATTGTAACCGAACAATCGATTTACACATTCTTTAAAAAATATACAAATCCATAGTTTGCTGATCTTCATCAATTTCTATTGGAGTGTTGCACCTCGATACGAAATGCAATTCATTAAAACAGTTAATCATTTATTCTTTTTAAAAACTATCTATATCCATTATAAAAAAGATTGATGACCTATTTAAGACTGAAAATCTAATAAGTATAAAAAAATCCAAAGGAAATAAAGGTGGTCTAAGTAAAATTAATTAGTTTTATAATATAGGATTTCGAGATTCTAAGTTTGATAAATGTTAATCTTCCGGGTTAAGTCCATTCTGAGATTAAGAAAATCCCAACGCTCAATTTCGAAATCTATGCAGGGATCATTCTAAAGGGAGACTTGATTAGTGAAGTTACCTCAGGAATAATTTTCTCCAGATGGTTTATCCATTATATTATTTCAACTTGATTGATAACTTTAAAGGTTTCTCTTATAATTAGCTAAAAATCTAATAGTAAACGACAAAATTTGAAAAAGTTACTGACATAAGAGATATGGAAAATGAAACAGATATATAAAAGCTTTTAAATCTGATAATGAAACTACACACACACACACACACACATAATATATATATATATATATATATATATATATATATATATATATATATATATATATATATATATATATATATATATATATATATATAAATATGTGAAACTCTCACGCATTAGAAATGAAACTTTAGTTAGTTGATTTTATGTTCCCTCCAACATATTAATATAATATAATTATATAAATATGTCATATTATATATTTAAGAGTTTAAATGGTTGCTAGAAGAAGCACGTAACTCAATTTTACTCGTATATCAAATCAAATTGCTCCACTTATATACTATGTTCAGTGAAATGAGGATTTGTTGGTTCCAAGATAAAGAAAACACTAGAATTGTTATTACTTAGATTTCATTAATAATGAAATTGCACAATAATACTTATTTAAGTAATGCAACATACATATTTATATACAAGAGTTAACAATGCCGCCGCAGCCAGATAACTTATCAAAGAAACATAATTTATATTAATAAAATATTTTCATATCATTTTAACGAATAATGAAGAAAAAAAAACATGAAAACAACATTAATATATATATATATATATATATATATATATATATATATATATATATATATATATATATATATATATATATATATATATATATATCATTATAATGTTATGTGTTATGCTTATATAGCTACTTATCTACTTCCGTGGTGCAATGGCCTACTGAACCAGGGGTTGGAGGATCAAAATTTACAATTTACTATCCCGCGCCTAAAGAAGTTTCACTTAAAAAAAAGTCTAGTTAAATATATGTATATGTATACTGTATACATAAAAAAATGGTTAGTCTAAGAAGAAGAAGAATGCATGCGATTATCTTGATGTATGAGATGAAGCAGGTTTAAAAAGACCCAAAGTATAAGACAGAGTGAAGGTTACGTTAAGAAAGAGAAGGAAGAACCTGTCGAGAAGAGGTAAAAGTGGAGCGTAGTGTTGAGACGTCGGACTATCAGACCGGCCTCCAAGGACAACGAACCCGTGACCTTCGATAGTCCGATACAGATCCATCAGCCAATAAACACACCCCTCATAAATCACTAACAAACTCCGCATTGATTCTACCCTCGCTTCATCTCTACTTAATTTATACGAAATGACAATATGTCTTATGTCTATAAAATAGTTATTTGTTCAATTTTTACTTTCTCATATAAAGAGAAAGTATTGTGATGGCGTGAAAATTCGATTTTAAGATTTTGATGGATTTACACGTTTTGAGTCCAAATAGTAGTTATAAAAAAATGTCTATCGCTTAAGTGTCTATTGTGAAGACCTGAAGCCTAAACTACTAGGCCGATTTTGACGAAATTCGGCATACATGTTCAGACCAATCATACCCCGACACGAAATCGAGAAATTAACTTTAGCTCCATTTGGGGATGCTACCCTCCAAAAACTCTGAAAAAATAAATGGGGAAAAAAATATTTCTCTAAAACGGTTCCGACGATTTGGTTAAAAAAAAAATCTAAAATCAAGTCCAAGTTATTTTTATGATACATTTTAATGAAATGTTCAATAATAATTAAATGTACCTAGGAAACCTAATAAATGTAAAACACTGGGCTAAGTAATTATGAACTTGTATGTGAGAAAGTTTGTCTGAGTTCTCTCGGACCGAATTTTAATCTTTTATCAATCGTCTTTTTTATTCATAGCAAAATAATATCAAAGCACTTCCTTTCTTTTAATATAATAAGGATAATAATAATTTAAGGTAATGATTTAAGATCATGATTTAATTTAATTTAAATTAATTTATTTTAATTTATTTAAATCATGATTATGATTTAAGATAATAATTTAAGGATAATGACTGAAGAGCTAAATGGATATTTTCAAATTCAAACAATCGTGTATGATAAGGATAAGCAATATGGTAGTTTAAAATGGACATGTTTCAGCTTCAGCACTGGTGCACAAAAAAAATGTCCGTCACGCAAAAAAAAACCACATGAAAAATGTGACACTTTTAAATATCGTGCCAGGAAGTAAGGATTTAACAGGAGGTTGATAGGTTTTCATTTATAGTACCAATATTTTGACGGTAGGCGGGACTGAAGTTTCAATAAACGACATGCACAATGTGAAGCTATTAATATCATGCCAGGAAGTTAGGATTTAACAGGAGGTTGATAAAATTGATAAGGAAAAATAAATTATGTCCCAAAATTAAAAAAATCTGAATTCTAGAAAGTATAACATCTAATAAAAAAAAAATAATAATAAAACCCCCAATTTATAAACATATTTAAATATTCCACGAAATACTAAACTACTATATTTAAATGATAAAATTTTAAATGAAAATTTTTTTAGGTATTTAAATGAACTGAAATGAATGAGTAAAAAAAAAAAAGAAAATTTTTTTAGACATTATAAAGCGAAATTATATTATGTTAATAAAAACTGCATTGACGAATCGAGCTAATGGAAAAAACGAGACAAATGTGTTTTCCGAATAATTAATTATTTCCATATAAAATTTATTTCTCATTTGCTTAATAGATGAAATTTTTAAAACTATTTTTAAAAGGAAATTTCGTAATTTAACATTTATTTAAATTATCAAAATTCCCTAAACAATAATAAAAATGAATCTAAAAAGAGCCAAAATAATTCAATTATACTATTTTTTTTATGGTTGCTGGACAATAAAGTGAAAACAGATAATTTTTTCTCTCAGATTAATTATATTTTACTATAATAATTTAATTTTAATGAAATAGTTTTTTCTACCAATATTTTTTTTTAGAAATTATAATTTTTTAAAAAAAAACTCAATTAACCAAATTTATTTTTTTATGCTAAAAAAAACATGAAGTTTAGAATTTTAACTCAATTTTTACCAATTAAGTCGGCAAAACTTGCCAGTACTTTTCTAAAAAAGTAAAAACTGTCAGCATTTTACGTCAAAGTGAAAATGAACTTTATATGACCAATTAAGTGGGCAAAACCTGTTATTATTTTGCTTCAAAGTGAAAATGAACTTATTATGACCAATTAAGTGGGCAAAACCTGTTATCATTTTGCTTCAAAGTGAAAATGAACTCTATATGACCAATTAAGTGGGCAAAACCTGTTATTTTCTTTGTAGGTAAGTGGGAGGAGTTCCTCAGTGTTATAACAAACATTGAAGATGTGTTAAGCACAATGTTGCCTGAAGTCTGGGCAATTCTCTTGCAAGTATTGAATTGTTTGCAAGGAGCGATGGCACGGGGTAACATCTTGCATAAACGTGTAATTTAAAATTTGATCTTTAATTTCAGGCAAAATATGTGCTTAACCAATCTTCAATGTTTGTTACAGCACTGAGGGACTTCTCCCACTTACCTATAAAGTACCCCCCCCCCCCCTTCTATCATATGGTAATTTATTCTATCAAAACTATAATTCCAGACAAGATCACTACCCGGACAACGACTTTTTAATACCCTATTTCAAACCGTCATTGCATGGCTTTCACCCAATAGTTTTTAAAGTTATAGATATGAAATTTAAAGTAGAAGAATGTAGTTTTCAGACCCCGCAAACCCCATATCTCTGTCTACTATAGAAACTGAGCTATAAGTATTCAAAAAAGTGCGGGTTTTTTTTGGCCCACTCTTTATATTATTATTAACAGATAGATTGCATATTGATATATTATTTATAGTATAATATAATACAATAATACGATATATTTACTGTTGGTAATAACTAGAGACGAGAGTTAAGAGATATAAATGTTTAAACGTGAAACCTGGATGGAGTAGATTGTTCTCGGGAGATTTAGAAGGAACAATTAACAAGAAAATGGACAATGAACAAGAGAAGCCAGTAATGACAGAATACCAGAAAATGGAAACAATCTTGCAATCAAAATGAAAGCCATCAGAAAGATGGCTAACATCTCATAATGAATATACTAACCAAGATCCATATCCACTATTGGAACGTTATTCACTTTTAGGTATAGCATCTTTTTTTTTTTTTTTTTTTTTTTCCTTTCTTCCCTTTTCTCCAGTGTGTCCCAAGATAAAGTATCCAAGAAGAAATTTTGGATTTTCGATAAAGTTATTCTTTAGAAACATTTCTGCTTGTTCTTAAACCTTTTATAATTATAGATATTTTCGTGATTTTTTGTACAGGGTGCTCAATTTCTCAATTAAAAAAATATTATTTAATATAGTGATTCAGAATTTCAAGAAACATATAAATATTAACTACATATTATTTTATGAAAAATAAAATAAATTACTTACAAATCAAATAAGATAATATACAGTTTATATTTATCATCACAAGTAATTTATAATCCTAAATATTTACACCTCATTAGAAAAAAGCAATCACAAAAACCTCAACAGAGTTAAAAATAGTCTGTCAATTAGTGTGGCACATAGCTTCCTCACTTCCTATTTCATATACATTAATGATTTTATGCTTTTACAACTATTATTGCCAGATTTATTTAATTTTCCCCGTTTTTAAATCACTGAAAATTGTTTTAGGTTTTTTACAAAAATCAAATTTATTTTAAAAAATGTTCGCTGATGTCTGAAACGGATTTGTCTTCGATTTTTACTTTCTCATATAAAGAGAAAGAATTGTGATGGCGCAAAAATTCGATTTTGAGATTTTGATGGATTTACACGTTTTGAGGTCCCCTGAGTCCAAAAAAGTGGTTTTTAAAAAATGTCTGTCTGTCTGTCGTCTGTCGTCTGTGCAGACGCCTGGAGCCTAAACTACTGGGCCGATTTTGACGAAATTTGGCATACATGTTCAGAAAAATCATACCCCAAGGCGAAATTGAGAAATGAATTTTAGCTCTAAATTTGGGGGCGCTACCCCCCAAAAACTCTGAAAAAACATGAAAAAAAATTATTTCTCGAAAACGGTTCCGACGATTTTGATTAAAAAATTCTAAAATGTAGTCCATTTAAATACGAATCCCACGATATAAGCCGTTTTCCCGGGAAAAATCTAGTTCCTGAGAAATAAGCTTTAAACGCGGACCGAGAGAGCCCGGGTTCGATTTCCCGCCCGGGAGAAGTTATTTTTATGATAAATTTTAATGAAATGCTCAATAATAATTAAATTTACATACGAAATCTAATAAATGGAAAACACTGGGCTAAATAATTATGAACTCGTATATGAGAAAGTTTGTCTGAGTTGTCTCGGACCGATTTTTTTGTTTTGTTTTCAATTCTGAGCCACTTTGATAAATAATAGGTATTTTTTGATATACCATTAAAAATAAGGGTAGTTTAATCTTGGTAATTTTTTAGTCTTCAAAAAATTGAACATTTTGCTATAATTTTTAATGGAAAATATTATCAGTTTTAATGGTTTATAAACAGGCAGAAGTTTTTATAAAAACTGATTTTTTTTTTTTTTTTCGAAAATCCAAAAATAAAACAATTTTTTCTCTTGGCTACTCGATATTGGGACAAACTGCAGATAAATTTAACATGACGAAAAAAAAAAAAAAAAAAAAACCAAATAGTTCATGTAACTGATGAAAACAAACCCCAACATTCAAATGCTTTAGAGGTTTTTGTTAAAAATATAACAAAAACCTCGGTACAATAAATTCCAATAAAACTTTCAAACACTCGCTGATACTCAGTTTAAAACCAATAATATCTAAACTATTCCATTTATTATTTAACATATTTAAAAATTCATCTAGAAAAAAAACTCGGGACATCTATTTTTAACAAAAAAAACCACCAGAATAATACTTCAATATTCTGATTTGACAATACTGAACAATAAACTAGCAAGTTATATCTTAATGGTTTTTCATATTCAGTATCAAAAGTTGGAGTTTGAATTTAAGTTTTGAAGTTAAACATTTCGAATGAAATAATTATGTAAAGTGACAACTAATAACATAATAATATCTATTTACTCACGGATATGTTATCACCACAAATTTATCTAGTCAAGAAACTCACCTGAAACAATACACAAAACAAATATAAAAATAAATTAAAATTAGAATTAAAATCGATACATAAATTTATTTTTCTACCTGTGGCAGCAAAATGAGGCATTATTGAACTGATTTCGGGCAGATAAATCTGATTTCTCTGCCTAGGCGGTAAAATGAGGAAAAATGTTGATGCCTAGGCAGGAATTTTTGAAGTGAAACTTCTTTGGCGGCGGTAGAGTGAATTTTTTCATATAGTGAAATCGTGTAACGAAGTTTGCGATTCGAGACTCGTCCCGTCCAAGTGTAACATTTTTACAGATAAATTGTATTATATCTATTTAAAGACCAACAACACAAACATTTATTTTGAATTCGTCAAAAAATGAAAGAGAGAAATGCATTTTAGAACTTAAGTTTCACTTCTAATGCCTGAGAGCCTCACACATTTTCTTTTTTTTATTGTTATAATGTTGGCAATAACAGTTTATACTATTATCTCTATCTTATAACATTATATATTATAGTTTAATAAGTAAAATTTAATAAATACACGTTTTAATATTTAAATAATTTGTTTATATTTGTTAATTCTGTTAAATAAGTTCAATGGGTAGTAGATCTTTAATTAAAAAAATGGCGGAGTCACTGGCCACACTGCAGCTTCATGAAAACATCCAATATCAATATCCATATTATTATTATTATTATTGTTGAAGTCATTCTAGATTAGACTATAGCTACTTTTCTTGATTTATCCTAGTTACTTCTTTCAAAATAATTTTTGACAGTTTTAAAAACGTGGGAAAAATTAAATAAATTGTAAAATCATAAACCATCAATGTATACGAAATAGGGCACGAGAAAGCTATGTGCCACACCACATTGGGTCATGGACACCTTAGCGTGGCCCGCTCTTAGACGTCCGTTTTAGGGGCTTTTTCGGGGGCGTGTATCTTTTTTCCTATTCACTAAAAAAAAAAAAAAAAAAACTATTTTTCCTTTTTTGAGAGACCTACAAAAAAGGTCCTTTGCGTCGGACCGCTGCGGTCGACCGTATTCGAGTTATGCGGAAAAAACGGTTTTTTCCCCCCAAAAAAGAAGGTGTCCATGACCCTATATTGACAGACTATTTTCACTATTTACTGTATAAGACTAGATAAATAAAGCAAGATGTTTTTTTGTTCAAACTTCGATTTCTTCTAAAACTGATTTTACATCTTTCTTTTGTTTTGGTGAATTTTCATTATCTCAATTTTCGATTATCCGAACCCTACTCAACATTAGTTCAGATAATCGAAGCTCTACTGTATTTTCAAATTGTACTTTTAAAAAGGAACTAAGCAAAATTATAATAATAACCATATTATAATTAACAAAAACAACGTTATTAACTATTTAAGTATACCGACTATAAGTTACCTCATTATCATTTAATTATCTTTCCGAGAGGAGTAATTAAGTAATGCAATGACAAACGAATAATAAACTCTATTTTTTTTTTTACCGAAAGTAAGGTCAAATGAATAGATAACACTTAAAAACCATGCACTTATCCTACATAACGAAGGTTACACGAGACTACTAGTAGTATGTTATTTGCGGCGGCCATGGGGAAAAAGAAAAATGTCGCACAAGACAATTTATCATGCAACGCAAGGTCGGCAACGATTTAAAAACTTCTTTTTTTTCAAATTGATTGAAATGCATCAATCTTATGACAGCCAATTTATTCGAAAAGACATTTTCAGATGGAAATTTGACTTAGATTAATATGATCAACGATAAATATATCTAGACAATAGAATATACTCAAAATCAATATCCCCAAAAAATCCCAATACCTCAAAATAAATGTTGTTTTTTTTGTCTTTTTCTTCAATTAATTAATTAATAAAAACTCAATTCTAAAACATCCTGGCATTAAATCAATTTTATCTCCTGTAGGGAGAAAAAGTTATGATTTTGAATTAGTTTAGAGGGACTAAAACAGGTCTTTTCATCCCTGAACTCAAAAAGTAGGGAGAAAAAGTAAAAGTAGGGCGAAAAATTAAAATAGGGCAAAAAAGTAAAGATTGCAATTTAATTATTTTATAAATAGTAGAAAATGAATGGCTAATGTAATGAAGTTGTTGAAATCAGGTTGGCGGCACTGCACTTTTTTGACCATGTTTATCTTTGTTTATAACCTGCATCTAAATAACCTTCTATTAGAGTTTAATTCCAATTCTTATTTGTTTTTAATATTGAATCTCTTATATCCGTTATTAAAAGTGCTAATAATTATTGTTATTTATTAAAATAATAAATAAAAACTGGACAATGGACGAAAATGTGTATTTTCTTCCTACTGGAGATAAAATATTGTATGTACCTCGTGAGTAAAGTGCCATTATTTCCCTCTCGATAATTATCTCTCTCGGCTGCACCTCGGGAATTAAAGAGTCTGCTTCGCCTCGGGATTTAGGGACCATGGTTTCTTCGGCTTCGCCTCAAGAACCAACTTTTTCGCACAGGGAATAATGGCTTACTTTACTCCCTAGGTGCATAAATTACTATTATAATCTGTTTTAAAAATACTCTGCCAATTAGTGTGGCACATAGCTTCCTCGAGTTCTATTTTATACTTACAGTTTATACTTATTAAAACCTATTATTGTTAAATTTATTTAATTTTCCTCAGTTTTTTAAAAACTGTTTTGATTTTTTACATTAATTATAGTATCAATTTAGCAAAATTTAAGGAGCGCAGACGGTATTGACAAACCATCCAAAATTTATTTAAAAAATCAGATAAATGCTTTGGATATGATGTAGGTGCAAATAAATCCATGTTTATGCGCACGTGGAAAAGAAATAAATAGGCGCAGAAGGTTGAAACTTATGTGGAACAAACAATGGGCTAATTATGACCTACCATCCAAATTTCAATAAAATCAGATGAGTAGTTTTTAAGATATGTTGATTCGTAAAAATTCAGACAAACTTTCACATAATATAGATAATCTCGGTCCCAGATCATTAAAACTTTTTGTTTTCTATTTTCAACAAAATCCGATTTATTTTCATCAATATCTCGGAAACTAGGTTTTCCCGGGAAAACGGCTTATACCGTCAGATCAGTGGCGTAACTATGGGCCCGCGCGGGCCCACATTGCGGGGGGCCCCCAGTGCCAGGGGGCCCCAAATCCTGATTTAACTGCGTCGAGGGGGCCCCCAATCCTGAACACAAGAGGTTTTTTTTTTTTTTTTTGTTTTTTGTTCATCAAAATTTCTTGCGGGGGGGGCCCCCAATGGTCTAGCTACGCCACTGCGTCAGATTCGTATTTAAATGGACTACATTTTAGAGTATAAATCAAAATCTTTAGAACAGTATTCGAGAAACAATGTTTTCTCAATTTAAATCAAATTATAATTATTATTAACTACGGGAAACAGACAGAGAAAGATAGACTCCAGCGCGGGGATTTGAACCACCGGCCTCTATATTTTCAGTATATGTTTTCTCGTTGTGTGTGTCTTTTGTTTTTTTGTCACGTTTTTTCAGAGTTTATGGCGGTAGCATGCCAAAATTTGGAGCTAAAATTCATTTCTCGATTATAACATTTATGACAAATTTCGTCAAAATCGGTCCAGTAGTTTAAGCACCACACGTCTACACTGACGACAGGCAGACATTTTTTTGAAACCACTTTTTTGGACTCAGGGTACCTCAAAATTTGTAAATCCGTCCAAATCTCAAAATAGGATTTTCGCGTTATCACAATACTTTCTCTTTTAATGAGAAAGTAAAAAAAGAATTTTGCTCTGAGCTATGACTGTCAGCGACTAGAAGCACTGAATGAAACAGTGTAGACAATAGTACAGGAAATAATTATGTAAAAAATGAAATAGACAAGAACACTAAACAATAAAAACAGAACCTTGTAACCCTGTTAAATTATCAACTTCAAAACTGCATCATTTGTTGTACAAATAATAATTGATAAAAAAAAGAAAATCATTTATATTCTAAATTCATGGGAAGAGATGAAAGAACTTTTTATTTCCTTTGGCATTACGAGGGTTAAAAGATTCCCACGTAAACTGAAGCAAAACAAAGAGATGTGTTATCTTTAGACTGTGGGAGAGATCAGTGCAGTATGCAGTGCCCAGCGCTCGCTTCTGACCCATTACTCAAACATCTGGTTTATATTGCAATGTAAATAAATAGGCGTTTAAATCTCATTAACAGGGCCGGAAAAATGTTATTGTTTTCAATAGTTTTACGCACCAAGGGAGGAAAGTAAGTGATTGCACCCTGAGCGATGAAGTTGGTTCCTGAGGCGAAGCCGATGCAACCATAACGTTCACTCCCGAGGCGGAGCCGAGGGAGTTAATTATCGCGAGGGTGCGAGTGATTTTTACTCTCAAGGTACGTACAAGATTAAGATTTTACCTCCAGAAGGGAGAAAAAAATATGGAAAGATTTTTAATTTTAAATTACGTTATTCAACAACAAATACATAGGTTTATATTTATTTTTTAAAAAAATATAGTTAGATATAATACTAACAATTCTCTAAAAAAGTTTAATCACGTTAAAATTAAATTATAGATAGTAATTATTTGAATTTCAATGCTAAAATTAAATGGGAGAATCAGCTGGAAGCTGAGTCGTGTATTGAATGGTGTTGACAACTGATGTATTTAAATATGGATTAGTTAATCTACATTTAGAAATTATGTTTCCACTTTTAACTTGTTTGTTTCTTTTACTGATGAATCACTATGGCAACCGTTGTGGAGGTTACATGACATGTGTGAAGATGACATTATAGATTTCGACATTAAACAAAAGTTAGTAAATTAAATGTATATTAGCACCAAGCTTATTTACTTGTGGTGTATCTAGGGCAACACTGGAGGGAATCATGAGAGTTCATGATTCCCTTATTTTTCATTACTCCCTGTTTAACCCGACAGGGTGCAATGAGTAACTTTCCTCCCTGTAAACTAGAGAGGAAAGTTCACTTATTCTCCCCACTTTGACTACATAAACAAGTGGAGACAAATTAAGAACTCTTTTGGTTGTAAATAGACCAAAACAAGATGAAAATTTTGTTTTGATGAGAAACTCAAATTAATAGAAACCATCTGCCCAGTTCCATGAGCCAATAAAGACTTGTGAGACTAGCCACTATTATATTAGAAAAAGACATTACTTACCACCTGGACATTAGAGATCTTATTAAAGACTTTACCTAAAATAAAGGTAAGGAAGGTACTAAACAACCGAAGAAAGTTAAAAGGAAGAACCTAAAATACCATTAAATTTATAAGAGATATTTGAAATGAAATAAAATGTAACACAGCCCCCCCCCCCCCCCTAAGCTCCATGATGCAATCCCCCCCCCCCCCCCAACATTAATGTTTATACATACACATCTTCTTCGGTTTACGTTATGTTGGTAACATATAAATACTTTACCAGACTTATATTTGTCATATTTATAACGTACATTCTCGTCACAAATTGTTACATTTAAGAATAAAATTAAATAGTAAATAAAAAAAAAATCTCCATTTTTAGTTAACCTGAGATTTTATTAAAAATAACAGTCCGTTTCAAGATTTGTTAAGACAAAGTAACGATTTTTGTATTATGTGGGTCCACATATTATATGAGGATTGTTTTATTTTATATAAAACAAATAACGGCGGGGGGTCCTCCCCCGGAGAATTTTTTTAAATTTAAGTGCAATAAGATGAGTTTTAAGGATTTCTGAGGACAAGTTTGTCCTTACAGGAAAAGATGTTTGGTGGGGACGAATTTATCACATCCCCCCCCCCCAAAGTGGGAAAAGTGCTATTTACTACCCCCCCCCCCCCCCCCGAAAGGCGTTGACAGTAAAAGGGAAGGAGGGGGGCGTCAATTTTTTAATTTTCGCCAAGGGCGGCAAAACACCTAGAAACGGCCCTGGTCATTAATACATCGCTGTTTAAAGCAGAAACTCAACAATGTATTTACTTAAATTATATTAACAGTTATTTAAGTTATAACTAGGCATCGCGAGGCTCTATCATTGAAGCGAGCGTAAAGTAATAAATATGTATTGAATATTGAAAAAATAGATAATCATGAATCATGATGAGTTGATAGATAATGGGTATAGTAGTAGTACAGCGGCTAGTAGTAAGGGAACCACCCTGCATTCTTAATATTCCTCTAACCATACCATCTCCTTTTCAATTATTATAAAATGTATCTCTTTGCTACAACACAACTACTGCATGTATCAAATTGAAATTTTGCATGCCTGTTTCAATTGTGCATTAGATGGTGTATATGAAGTTTTATTAAAATCGTTACGCTAGAACGTAAGATATCGGTAAAAAGGTTGTTTTCTCTATTATAAACGTCCGCTTTAATAGTTTTAGCGATTTTTATTAATTCATAGCGGTGTCGCTGTTGGTTTTACTAAAAAATGTTATTTGTAAAAAATGTTCGTCTCATCGAATAGGTGAGGATAGAATTTTTTTCCCGTCCTGAAATTCCAATTTTGAATTTGAAGCTCACGTTTACGCGAGCATTGCGCGCGAACTCTTGGACGGATCACGCTGTCCAACGAACTTAGCCTGAGTATTAGTAAAAGAAAGATGTATACCAAATTTCAACTAAATCGGTCAACTTTTACTCAAGTTATCGTCGGACACGTAAACGTTACACACAGACAGACAGACAGTCAAGATGCATATTTCGTTGAATGTAAGAAGCTCGCTTCAACTAAATCAATTTGTTTTGTAGTATTTTGTTGCATTTAGACCGAAGCGAGACGTCTGGCAGTGCAAGTAGGCCAGCCATGGCATTCCTTATCTGAAAGGCAAGGTCACGAGTGCCCGCGGAGTCTTAAACTCGTTCGTTACCTTCCCGCTCCACTTTTGCTTCTTCTAGGTCGACGACCTCAGCCTCACACAAAACTCGATCGATTGTCTTAGCCACCGTTGTCCCAACCGTGAGTCGATATACAATCGATTAATTTGCATATAATGGAGAAAAAGGCTTTTTGAACAATTGTTGATGTCAGTAAGGGAAAACCAAGCTTAAAAGCTTCCTGTCAGCTTAACGACTGGCTTCATCACCATCAACTTTTTTTTTTTTTTCAAAGCTATATATTTAAAATAGCCTGCTAATTTTAACACTAAAGACAGCTATAATAACAAATATAGCAGTTTTTTTTTTAGTCTCAAAAAACAAGTTTATAACATTTTAACTATACAACCATAAATTTACTTATTACTACTAATTTAATACTAGGCATCGCGTGGCTCTATCATTGAAGCGAGCGTAAAGTAATAAATATGTATTGAATATTGGAAAAATAGATAATCATGATGAGTTGATAGATAATGGGTATAGTAGTAGTGCAGCGGCTAGAAGTAAGGGAACCACCCCGCATTCTTACTATTCCTCTAACCATACTATCTCCTTTTCAATTATTATAAAATGTATCTCTTTGCTACAACACAACTACTGCATGTATCAAATTGAAATTTTGCATGCCTCTTTCAATTGTGCATTAGATGATGTATATGAAGTTTTATTAAAATCGTTACGTTAGAACGTAAGATATCGGTAAAAAGGTTGTTTTCTCTATTTTAAACGTTTAGGTCCGCTTTAATAGTTTTAGCGATCTTTATTAAATCATAGCAGTGTCGTTGTTGGTTTTACTAAAAAATGTTATTTGAAAAAAATGTTCGTCTCATCGAATAGGTGATGATAGAATTTTTTCCCGTCCTGAAATTCCAATTTTAAATTTGAAGCTCACGTTTACGCGAGCATTGCGCTCGAACTCTTGGACGGATCACGCTGTCCAACGAACTTAGCCTGAGTATTAGTTAAAGAAAGATGTATACCAAATTTCAACTAAATCGGTCAACTTTTACTCAAGTTATCGTCTCACGCGTAAACGTTACACACAGACAGACAGACAGACAGACAGACAGACAGACAGACAGACAGACAGACAGACAGACAGACAGACAGACAAGATGCATATTTCGTTAAATGTAAGAAGCTCGCTTACGCTCGCTTCAATTACTTTCAAATAAATATAAATATATCTTCTCACACACACATATTATATATATATACATTGTATATTACAAAGTTTGACTGTTTTCTTTTAAATTAGTTTATTAATACTATTTCTTTTTATTTTACGACTCTTAATGATATTTATGATTCATTTAGATAATTAACAAAACATCATACACTGACATTAAAATAATAGGAATTTAAATATAATAACAATATTTTAAATATTGTTTAAATATATATTTAAAATATTGTTATTATATTTAAATTCCTGTGTGAGAAGATATATTTATTTGAAAGTATATTGTGGTAGATAAACATCGCTGTTATTTAAACTCTGATCATTCTTATCATAATAGAAGAGATTGCAAATAAAAGTTAGTCGGTGACTAGTTGCCAACTAGGCAACAACTCATGACTCATTTAAATTTTATAAAATTAACGGAAAATAGTTTTACATTAAACTTTTTGATTTTTTGACAACTAGACCTCTAACAAGGTAAACACTTAATTTTATTTTCTTCTAATAATTTTTCAGTTAGTATATTATTATTATTTTTAATTTTAACTAAAAACGAGTTGGTATAATATCCACACTAATAAATGTACTATATGTTTGTATAATTAAGAGTTATATTGGAAAGATAATTCTTATTAGTGTTTAAATATATTACAGGTTAGAAGATGAAATGAAGTAGTTTTTATTTATTTAATTACCCCTATGGACCTAAATAATTAAAAATCTTCAATGCTTGTTACAACACTGAGGGACTCCTCCCTCTTACCTACAAGAACCCCCCCCCCCTCTCCCTTGTGGTAATTTATTCTATCGAAACTATAATACCAGATATCAATTACTACCTGGACAACGACGTTTTTTAAGACCCTATTTCATACCGTCATTACATGGCTCACCCAATAGTTTTGTAAGTTATAGATATGAAATTTAAAGTAAAAGAATGTAGTTTTCAGACCCCGCAAACCCCATATCTCTATCTATTACAGAAGCTGAGCTATAAGTTGTTCTTGGTATTTGTGTTCCTCATGTTCATTGAAGCGAGCGTAAGCGAGCTTCTTACGTTCAACGAAATATGCATCTTGTCTGTCTGTCTGTCTGTCTGTCTGTCAGTAACGTTCACGCGTGTGACGATAACTTGAGTAAAAGTTGACCGATTTAGTTGAAATTTGGTATACATGTTCCTCTTACTAATACTCAGGCTAAGTTCGTTGGACAGCGTGATCCGTCCAAGAGTTCGCGCGCAACGCTCGCGTAAACGAGAGGTACAAAAATTAAATTGGAATTTCAGGACGGGAAAAGATTCTATCATCATCTATTCGATGAGACGAACATTATTTACAAATAACATTTTTTAGTAAAACCAACAGCGACACCGCTATGAATTAATAAAGATCGCTAAAACCTGACCTAAACGTTTAAAAAAGAGAAAACAACCTTTATACCGATATCTTACGTTCTAACATAACGATTTTAATAAAACTTCATAGACACCATTTGATGCACAATTGAAACAGGCATGCAAAATTTCAATTTGATACATGCAGTAGTTTGTTTGTAGTAAAAAGATACAAATTATAAATATTGAAATGGAGATGTGTGGTTAGATGAATAGTAAGAATGCAGGGTGGTGTACTACTACTATACCCATTATCTATCAACTCATCATGATTCATGATTATCTATTTTTTCAATACATATTTATTACTATAGGCTCGCTTCAATGATAGAGCCACGCGATGCCTAGTTAATAGTAAGTAGAATTTTGGGCAAATAGTAGGAAAGACTTTATTGCTTCCGAGCTTACCGAAGGTAACGGAAGCATTGTGTTCACTTTTGAGAACGAAAAACTTTTATGCCTCCGATTTTAAAAATTCCAAGACAGAAATCCGTTTCAGACATCAGGGAACATTTTTGGTCTCGTGTCTGTCTGTCTGTCTGTCTGTCTGTCTGTCTTTCTGTCTATCTGTCTGTCGGTCTGTGTGTCCGCGAATTATGAAACGTGCGACGATAACTTGAGTAAATGTCGACCGATTTTGATGAAATTTGGTAGACATGTTCATTTTACCAATGCCCAGGACGAGTTCGTTGGACAACGTTATCCGTCCAAGCGTTCACGAGCAACGCTCGCGTAAACATGAACTTTAAATTTAAAATTGGAATTTTAGGTCAGGGAAAAAATCTAACTTCATCTATTCAATGAGACAAACATTTTTTTCAAATACAATTTTTTAGTAAAACCGCTATGAAGTGTTAAAGATCGCTAAAACTATTAATAGTTTTTACAAAATAAACAGTATTACAATAAAGTAATATAACAATAATTGTTATAGAACATGATAGGATGCGAGGAAGCTATGTGCCACACTAATTGGCAGTCTATTTTGATATAACTTTTGACAGGAATATTAACTTTGTCATTTAGATGTATTGCTTGTTATGGTTATTTTAGTATGTTAGTTTGTCTATAACTTTTTCAATTGTTATCACTTTTAGACATGAATATGCCTCGAGAAGGAGGCGAAATATAGTCAAAATTAAAAAGAAGTCTTTCCTCTTATTTGCCAAAATTCAACTTACTACTGAGCTATAAGTTTTCAGAAAAGAGCGTTTTTTTTTGGCCCACCCTGTATAGGGTAAAGTGTACAATAATTGGCATAGCGACAATAATTGGCACTCATAGCTAGTTTTTCTCAATTATTAAGAAGACGGTTTTATTTAACAGTATGAAAAAGCGTTATTAGTGAAGGGGGTCTATTAAGAATCGATTTGAATACTCTTGTCGATTGTAGAACTTCGATTATGGGAGCAAATCCCTATTTCTGTCAGGCACTACCAAACACCTGACTGAAGATGGCCGTCTCTTATCAAAACGGTAAGGAAACTACTCACTACAATTATCGTTTACATGGATTTAATATACAGTAATTGTGGTGATTGTAATATATTTGAATAATAGAATTAACAAATATGTCGAATTAAGTTACTTTATTTAAATTATATAAGTCACTACACATGTTTCATATTAACGATCGATAACAAGCTCTACTTTTGAAAAACTATCTTCCTCTTCGTCTTAACATAAAATTCTCTGTTTAAATAAATTACATCTAAACAAAGATCTATATAACATCCCTTTACTTAGAAGAACTTGTCATATTATTAATTGTTGTAATTAAAATTAAGTTTCATAAAAAATTAAAAAAAAAATTAAATTATAAATACATCTTTAAAAGTACAAATTAAAGTAGTGTTCTTCTAAAATTAAAATCAAACAACTTCTAATTTGAAAAGCAACAGTAATTAAATAAAATCTTGAAACTTCTTAGGTCTTCTTCTATATCGTTTAGGTCTGGTATATTCCCCGGACGTAACTTGCTCGTTGTCAGCAGGCTCTTCAGTCTTATTGACAATACTACTCAAACGATGATGCGTTTTTATTTGTTGACTGCTCCTTCTATATAGTTTCCCTGAAGAGATTATTTCATACGACCTGGGCATGGAAGTAGTGGGTCGATTGTAGTTCTTAGTTGCTCTGTCATGTACTATAGACTGTTTTTGTTTTAAGGTGGTGATATCACACAATGCAGGAAGTAAAGTTGTCAAACCTGTAGGTGTTTTTGTGCGTAACTGTCTTGACATGAGCAACTGGCTAGGTGAATAATCTAAACCTGTGATAGGAGTAACCCTGTACTCTAATAAAGCATCCCAGTAATCATAACCACACTTTGTTAGTAGCTTTTTTGCTATTCCAACTCCCCGTTCCGCTAAACCATTTGATCTAGGGAAGTTAGGGCTTGACGTGATTAAGTTAATTCCTGACTCTAGACAAAAATCTTTGAACTCACTAGCAGCAAATGGACTATTATCACTACGTATTTCATGTGGAATACCATGAGTGGAAAATACATTCTTTAGGACCTTAATTAAAGAACTAATAGTCTTAGAGCGGACAGGGATTATCTCCAACCACCTTGAGAAATAATCAACTATTACTAAAAAACAATTATTGTTATGATCACAAAAATCTATAGCTATTTTTTGAAACGGGAACTGAGGGAGAGGAGTAATTAATAAAGGTTCTTTTTGTACCTTCAGTTGATTTTTCTGGCATATGTCACAATTAAGAACATACGTTTCAACCTCAGATGTCATTCCAGGCCAATAGAAAATTTTTCGAATTCGGCACTTTGTTTTAGTTATGCCCAAATGTGGTTTATGAACCAGTTCAATCATTCGTTGCCTTAACGAATTTGGAACCACAATTTTATCATTAAAGAATAAGATACTGTCCTTTACAAATAACTCTTCTCTTATTTTATAATAATATTTTTTAAGATAATCATACCTATATGTATGTTTGGAGAAATCCTTCCAATTGGAGTGAATATTTTTTATAACAAGTTTTAAAATGTTGTCTGTTGCTGTTTCTGTTCGGATTTCATCAAGTCTATTTTTACTGATGGGTATATAATCTTCCATAGAGACACAGTGGACAATCTCAGACAAAGTTTCATCTTCCTGGATAGGTGTTTTTATATAATCTCTTGATAATAAATCCGCAATTAACATTCTGGTTCCTGGTATATATTCAACTTTAAAGCAATATTTTAATAACTTTAACTGCATTCTTTGCAAACGAGTTGGATTTTTATGTATGTCTCTTTTGAATACAGTAACTAATGGTTTGTGATCTGTATACACAGTCACATTCGGTCTGCCATATACAAAATAGTGAAATTTTTCAAAACTATAGCACACACCCAGCATTTCTTTTTCTATTATTGAGTATTTTTGCTGTGTTTGTGTCAAGCTTCTGGAAGCAAATGCAACTGGACAGCCATCTTGTAACAAACATGTCCCGATGCCCCCTTTGCTTGCATCACATTGAATCTCTACACTCTTACTAGGATCAAAATGCCTTAGAGTGGGTGCACTACTAATAGCATCTTTTATGGACTGAAATGCTAATTGTTGTTTTGTCTCCCAACACCATGGTTGGTCTTTTTTCAGTAATGTGCGCATTGGTTGTGCAAGTGCTGACATATGAGGTATGAACCTTTGTAGATAGGTGAACATACCTAACACTTTTTGTAGTTGTTTTACGTTTTGTGGAGTGTTTAGTTTGACAATAGATTCAACCATTTCTGAATTTGGACGAATACCTTCTGAATTAAATATAAACCCTAAATATCTAACTTGTTTCACTCTATATTGAAATTTAGAGCGATTGAATTTGACATTATGTAATTTTGCTCGAGCTATGACAGCATTAAGGGCTTCATCATGCTCACTTAGATCCTTTCCAGAGACTATTATATCATCAAATAAAACTTTAACATTTTTAATATTACCAAATATCCTCATATTATTTTTCTGACATACCTCAGGTGCCGATGATAAGCCAAATGGCAACCTCAGAAACCTGTACCTCGAAAATGGAGTGTTAAATGTACATAAATAACTGGATTCTTCATCAAGAGGATATTGATAAAATCCACATTTCATATCCAACACAGTGAAAATACTCTTTCCAGCAAATTCATCAGTTAATTCTTCAACTGTGGGAATGTGAAAATGTTCTCTTTTGATATATTTATTTAAATGTATTGGGTTTAAACAAATTCTTAAACTTTTATCTTTTTTTTCTAAGACCACTAAATCATGGACCCAGTCAGTCGGGTCGTTTACAGGTGTAATAACACCCTGTGTTTCTAAGTCATTTAATGCCTTTTTTAATTTTTCTTTGATCGATTCTGGATACCTACGAGCAGGTTTCACTACTGGTTCTGCATTTTTAGTTAAAGTAATATGATGCTGAAACGGAACTTTACCTATCCCAGAAAACAGGTGCACATTATTGTGTAAAAATTCTTCTTTCTTACTATTACTATCTACACAATCAACTTTATTTAATAGGTTTAGTTCTGTGCATGAGCTCAATCCTAACAATGGAGTAGCATTAAAAGGCACTACTACAAATGAGATTGGTTTCTTCTCGTTCTTTCCTTGAACATGACACAGAGTACTGAATGTACCAATAGGTTTAATTTTCTTACCTCCATAAGTAATGAGAACTTGTTTAGTTTCCTCTAGGCTCATCTTATCAACTCCTAATGTTTTAAAAATATTTAAAGGTATTATATTAACCTGAGAACCAGTATCTATTTTAAATTTGACTTCCTTATTTTCTAGTAGTATCAGAGTACAATGCCAAAATGCATCAACACTGTTTACATGTTTTATATGAACTGAATCTATATATATAGGGATATCAGATTCATTGTCTTCATCATGACAATTAACTTCATGCACTTTCTTATTGGGGTTTTTTGGGAAATTACTTTTCTTTTTATGTGTATTCATACATGAATTAATAGGTTTAACTTGAGCCATACCTCGTTGTCTGGAGGGACATGCAAACGAATAATGGTTTTTCTTCTTGCAGAGATGGCAAACTTTCCCAAATGCAGGACAACTGGCTGCTGCATGTGTAGTATTACATTTTTTACATAGATAAGTAGTGGCCTTCTGAGTTTTATTTGAATACTTATTATTCACATTTACTGCATCTATTTCAATTTCCTTATGTTCACTTTCCAAAGATTTCATGTAAGATTTACTCTCCTGAGCTGATCGACACATATCTATGGCAGTCTTAAGAGATAACGTTTCTTCTCTCAACATTCTCTCTTGCAAGGCGCGATCTTTAACCGACGTTATTATTTTATCTTTGAGCATTCTATCTTCATAAGAAATTTTACAATTATTTTTGCAACATTCACACGAAGGAACGGAAAAATCACACTGTGACGACTGCTTACGTAGTTCTATGATAAAGGATTCGAAACTCTGCTCAGGCTTCTGCTTTAATTTATTAAAATTAAAGGACTCAATAGTTAAGTTCTTAACAGGAACACAATGTTGTTCAAACAGGGCCAGTATTTTTTCAAGAGTTTTTGTTTTAGGCAACACAAATGTGTTGTATAATTCTATGCCGTCGTCACCAAGAAAGTTGAGTAGTAAAGCAATCTTTACTTCCTCATCTCTCATTTTGTCTTGTCGACTAGCCTTTAAATAAATTAAAAACTTTTGTTTCCATTTTGGCCAATCGGTTCTTAATTTATTATTGTTCTTAAAATAAAAATTCGGTGGTGGCTTACAATCGTACCGACATGTTGTCTCCATGGGGTTAGACGACACTGTGGGCTTACTTTCTTCTTCTGATGCCATTGTCCATTTAATTTGTATATTATCGCGAACACACCTGACACCATGTAATATATTTGAATGATAGAATTAACAAATATGTCGAATTAAGTTACTTTATTTAAATTATATAAGTCACTACACATGTTTCATATTAACGATCGATAACAAGCTCTACTTTTGAAAAACTATCTTCCTCTTCGTCTTAACATAAAATTCTCTGTTTAAATAAATTACATCTAAACAAAGATCTATATAACAGTGATATAATAATTTTATAAAAGCTTAAGCTTTATTGTTTAAGATTTTTGATTTTAAAAGTAAATTAATATGCGTTTAAACAAAGTTTAATAGGGGTGCCAATTATTAGAATCAAAATACGCATTTTTCTATTATTGTCACCCCAGGGTGCCAATTACTATACCTTATATTTTTACCATAATTTCAATTTTATAGTTTTAAACAATCAATTCTATATCTAGTAAAATTATGAAATGAAAATATTTGTTTCCCTCGTGTCAGAAACAATAATTGGCATGGGGTAATTATAGTAATTGGCTATGCCAATAATTGTGTTATCGTCATGACAATAATACAATAATTGACAGTGAATATTATTGACAAAATAATAAGATAATACCCCTTTAAATTAAAATTAAATATAGTGGAAGCCCGCCGATTCCATGGCCAAATAACGAATTATTCACTGACACTGATACTGATATTTTTCAGATTTTTCCACAAGTTTGAGTTAGGACGCAAGTTACTCCTGATAACTCCACCTTAATAGATGTTACTCCTGGCCATCTTACTTCCTGATCGTCTTACTCCTAACCATCTTACTCTTGATAATCTTATCACATACAACACATCCATAAATTAAAAAGCTTAAAAGCTAGAAATTAAATGAGCTCAGGAAGTCAACAGTATTTCCTTATATTTTACTCCTGAGGACCAAACATGAACACTTTATCAGTTGAGTCGCCATTACCAGCGATGATGAATTGGCCGGAGACACCAAAGAAAAAAGGGACGATAAATGTTGCTAATTTTCTATTTGTAAAGACTTCTAGACTGTGGAAGTCTTTGGTGGAAAAGAAAGAGAATGAGAAAAAAAAGAGAGAAGAGGAGAAAAATTCAAGAAAGCTGAACAGAGAAAAGAAAAATTACATTTTAAATCTTCAATATCATGCAATGCACCAAAATTGTATGATGATATAAATATAAGTATATCTCTATGTTATCAGTGTGCTAAGAATAGTAAAGTAATATGTGATGTCTGCCAAAAGAAATTCCATTATTCTTGCATACAACATAAGGAAGATGAATGTAGTGCAATGAACGCTAAAGAATTTACTAATAATAATATATTTTACCGATTTTGACTATTATTGAACAAAAATGTGACATTAAGTACCTAGTTTAGTTTATTATATACCTAATCAATATTTTTAAAGTATAGTGCCTATCGCTTTTGACTGATATAGTAAATTAAGGAATTCGCAAATTTTTGATAATAATTTTAACCAATAACATGAGATGTTCCTATGTATTTAAGACTAAAGATTGTTATGATATAAGATATAGGCAGATGATAATTTGGCCAAATTCCCTTTTACTAGTCATGATAATGCGGCATAAAGGCTTATCATTTTAAGTATAGTTTACTCGAATTATTATCTTGATACAAATATTTTTTAATAATTATTTACATACCTTTCTACATAATGGTATATTTTTTTTTAAATATGTATATGTGAACGTAATATAAAATGAGCATAGTAAATTAACTTTTCTGTAACCTCATGTTTTTTTTAAAAAAACTTTGAGGTATTAACTATCTTTCATTAAACAGAACTGATCATTTTGTAGGAATAAGATGATTATACTTGTTTAATTTGTATTTTGTTGATTTTAGTTATTGGAATGTTTTATATTTATGTGTTTACCCACTTCAACAATGGTGTAACATACCATAATTTTAATCCAAAAAATGCCAGTGACAATTATTATGTTAAATTATTTAACCACTTGTGCCAATTACTATAATAACTATTAGTGCCGATTATTGTAAAACTGGGTGCCAATAACTGTAAAATCTGTTTTTTCAACTTTTTTATTTAATTTCTTTAAATTTTTTGGATGATTTCGCTGTTGAAGATTCTAAATTAAAGCCAGAAGCTTATACACCCTATCTTAATTTTCTCATAAGTACTCGAAATAGAGAAAGTCTTCTAAAATATTAAATTTGTTCACGATATACATGTTAAGAGGCTTAAGGGTGCCAATTATTACCCACTTTACCCTATAATTTGGACTAGTTACAACCAGATCACATTTTTTTTCAATAGCCAAATTTGCTATACTCCAGGTTTTTGAACATTGTCATATTAGGAAAACTTAAACTGTCATGACTGATGACTGTACAGTACAGATAAATGGCTGCTATGCAAGCAAGCCAGTAAATGAATTGTTTGTTCCATCGTTACATGAACAAGAAAGGTTGAAAAATAAATTGAGTTAAAACAACGACGAGGGTAACGAGTAGAGAGGAATATGGGATGGAACAAGGCCGCCTACTCGATGATTCACCCAGTCTGTCTTACTCATCCCATATCAACTTTTACCCAACCTCAAACCACTCTTAAACGCTATAATAGCATTATTAACATTGTATAACTTCACTGATTCATACAAATTATCACTTTGATTAATTATTATTTTATTATATCAAAAAATAAATTGGTAGTGCGTGAAGTCTCGCGTAAAAAGGGTTTCGTTGGTGTTGTAAACATGAAATTAGTAAGGAGGGGGGCAAGATTTTTAGGTTTTTTGACAAAATGGAGTAGAAAATTAAACGCTTTCTACAAGTGTTATATATTTTTGTAATCTACTCTTCAATAACTTTCATTTGATACCTCACTCAAAAATTTAAAAAAATATTTTTTTCGCATGACGTGAGTTATCCGCCATTTTGTATTTGAACAGCTTATAATTTTGAGTTAGCTATATTTTTCCTGTGTGCGCATCAAAACGATCTTTAATATTAGAAAGTTTCATATTTCTATCTCTTTTTATTCAAAAGTTATTAGAACCGTACAGAGTGACAGACAGATACATGAGCGAAACTATAAGGGTTTCTTTTTTTGGTTTTACCAACGAAACCCTAAAAAGAAAAAGACGTTTTTAACAAACAAGTAAAGGCGCGCTTCATGTAAGTACGAGAGGTGATAATCGCCGGTTTCTGTACGATTAAGTTAAAATTATTAAGTGTAATAGTTGCATATTCTTGTTCTACACTTCAAGACCCATATATTGATGTATAACATATGTCATGACTAAAACCTTTAGCATATTAAATGTAAAAATTCCAAAAAGTATACAGTTGTCACAAATGCCGAGATGCACCGGTGTGCCGAATTTCATGTTCCTAGCTATTATAGTAGTTTATGAGTTGAAACATGCGAACGGACAGAGAGATAGACAGATACAAAGCCGTTATATAAAGTTTCTTTTCGTACTTCGTACAGAAACTTAAAACTAGGTACTACACAATTTTCGTGATACAGAGGGTGTAGTTTAAATGTACATTTTTTGCTTACGAGTCTACAAAATAAGCGGAAGGATTGCGTTTAATTTTGGGAGATAAACTTTTTTCCCTCCAAAATCAAAATTTCCATTAGCAGTTTACGTTTTAGACCTTCCTAAACAAAATTAGTTTCTTGTCTGTCTGTCGGTCTGAGTGTCCAAGAATCCTTGCCAAAGGCATAACTTCCACAATTTTCATCCGATTTTGCTGAAATTTTCAGGGATTACGCGGAATGGGCCTTAGATGTAGTTCCTTATAAATTTTATCACTTGTGGATCAATGGTTGCCTCTGTGCATCCACATACGTAAATTCTTCTAAAAGTCAATTTCTCACGACCTGTGAGAAATTGACCTCCAATTTGATAAACATTTAACTTACAATTTAGTGTAGCATGTTTAGCAAAATAAGTTACACTTTTATAGTTTATAAAATAGTTAGTATCATTAAATTTTCGGAAAATATGTATAGTGTAATTGTAATGTTAAATTTGAAAAATAAGAAAAAAAGAATTTAGAATTTTGTATGAATACTAAGATGTGATAAGAAGATGTCCTTACACAAACGGTCGAAACGTCTCACAAATAAAGTTATGGACATTTTTATTACTTTTAATTACACCTAAAAAATCCATCAAGAACAAATTACTTATAAAAATGAATATTTACAAAACATTAGCAGACAATTTTATTTTTTAACAAAATGAAAATGAATACTGGATAAGTATATGCTTAAAAACTCGTAATTAGATAAGTACAAACAAACATAATATTTAACTTAGTAAAAAAGAGATAAGGAAGTACTTAAATCAACAGTAATAAGTAAGAGTAAAGTTGTACTGTCTTTAATGCAAATATCGTAGCTGGAAGTAAGCAATAAACAAATACGAAACCATGTCGCATTGTCTAACTATAAGTAAATACGTAACGGAAAGAAAAACAAATAAAACCTAACCTTTGTAACGCTCAGACAACGTAAAACGTAACGAAGACTGCAGAAGAAATAAGCCCTACTCCTACTGAATTATAATTGTACAGAACCGCAAGTATAATTCATGATGTAATCTTACTTCTGCATAAGAAAAAACTAGGGAATAAATTCTATTAAAAAGTGTAGAGTGTAGAACGACTAGCCCATATTTGTTTTGTACAAAGAATTATAATATGTACACACTATAACTTACAAGCTACTTTAAAAAACTTTAGCTCAAACATCTTTAAATTAATACTTTTTACATGTTTCATTTCCACATTAAGTGGAAATTCACATCTTGAAAACAAGCATTTTCCAGTTTATTTTATAAGTTTTATATGCACAGAAGTGTATATAACTTTAGCGGGAAAACTCCTTGATTCTCTGGGTTTTACAATTCAAAAAAGGGAAAATTATAATGGGTCTAATCAAAGTATGCTAATTAAGGTGAAAACTCAAGTTCATTCATTATCCCTTTATTTTCTTTCTTTTTCTATTTTATTTTTGTTTTATTCAACAGTGAGTTTGTTTCTTTTATTGGTTAATTATGTCTTAAGATTTAATTTAATCAAAAAGAAAAGTAGTTAATACGTGAAGAATGCATAATGTATATAATTAGATAAGTGGGGATTTGTAAGGAAAAACAAATGGGTTTGATGAGTTGTTATAATTCTCTGTCAAGTGAAAATGTTCTATATTAAACATTGAGGCGAAGCAGGGCAGAGTAGCAGTTTTTTCAACCGCTAAAAATATATACAAAACAGCTAGCAAGTTCACAGCTAGCGGATCACGGCGCGTAAAACCACGAGGGGGGACGTGTTTTCTTGAGCAGTTATAAAACCACCAGGAGGGACCCATTGTCATGGACAGTTAAAAACCATGAGGGGGGGACCTGTTGTCTTCAGCAATTAAAAAACACGAGGAGGGACCCCTTGTCTTGAGCAGTTCAAAAACCACGAGGGGGGAACCGTTGTCCTGAGCAGTTAAAAAACCACGAGGGAGGGCCCGTTGTCTTGAGCAGTTCAAAAAGCACGAGGGGGGAACCGTTGTCTTGAGCAGTTAAAACAGCATGAGGGAGGACCCGTTGTCTTGAGCAGTTAAGAAACCATGAGGGGGGACTGGTTGTCTTAGACAGTTAAAAACCACGAGAAGGTACCCGTTGTGTGAGCAGTTAAAAAACCACCCAGGGGGGACCCATTGTCTTGAGCAGTTAGAAAACCACGAGGTGGACCCGTTGTCTTGAGCAGTTAAAAAACATCGAGGGTGGACCTGTTGTATTGGACAGTGAACACCACGAGATGTAACCAGTTGTGTGAGCAGTATAAAAACCACAAGGGGGGACCCATTGTCTTGAGCAGTTCAAAAACCACGAGGGGGGACCCATTGTTTTGAGCTGTTAAAAAACCACGAAGAGGGACCCGATGTCTAGTGCAGTTAAAAACCATGAAGTGGGACCCGTTGTCAGTCAGGTGTCTGGCTATAAACAAAACAAAGCCGATATTTGTTTATCTACTGTTCTGAAGGTACAGTAGACGCAGCTAAGAGGATATGTCATAGGCATGACCAAACAAGATTGTGCATATGCTGATGATGTCGCACTGATAGCGCGGAAAGTTACAGCACTCACTGAAAGCGATTGGGCTGGAGATAAATGAAAGCAAAACGAAGTATATGAAGGTATCAGCATCCTATACTTACTTCCTTACTCCTCCGGCGCTACGGTCTGTGGCGGGCCCTGGCCTCCAAAACGTAGCCTCGCCATCCCTCCCTATCCGGCACACGTCTCCTTGAGGAGCGAACGCCTAACCTCCTCAGGTCGTCTTCGACATCCTCCAGCTATCTCCTTCTGGGTCTGCCTCTTCTTCTTCCACCTCCTGGTCTTCCATCCATCATCCTCTTAGGCCCTCTGCTTTCCTCCATGCGCACCACATGTCCTAGCCATCAAACTCGTCCTGATTTTACAATTAGGACGAGATATTATAATGCACTGATCGCGCGATACTTTACAGCACTCACTGAAAGCGATTGGGCTGGAGATTAATAAAAGCAAAACGAAGTGTATGAAGGTATCAGCATCCCATGCCAGAAGATTATTAGGAGCTGTAGTAGTAGAAGAGTCAACCGTGTGAATGACTTTATATACTTGGGGTCAATATAAATAATAAAAATGTTATTTTCAAAGAAATTGCTGGTAGGATTCAAGCTGGTAACAGGGCTTATTTTGCAACGTTGACACAATTCAAATGGCGGCTGTTGTCAATAGAAACCAAACTAAAGGTGGGTCCAGACTGTTCTATCGTGACGTGTTTAATTTGGTTAATTAACGCCAAATTTTAGCGTATCCGCTGTAAGAAAGCAATAGACGAATCCATACGCGCTGATGGCTTCGCTAGCTGTGAACCCACCTAAAAACGATACCACACCGACATGTCAAGGAGCGGCCTTATGACGTATAGAGTATAAGAGTATAGAAGCAAAACTGCTTGATGAATCATACTTAAAAATCATCTGGTGTTAGACAATCTTCTTAATAATTACATAACTTTATGTAAATTATACATCAATTATTTCCATATTAATGGGATTAATGGCTTGTAATTGATCACACTTAAAAAAGTAGATGTACGGACAGACATAAAGACACTAGGCCTGAAAAAGGGAAATCGTGTATAAGAATCTTATTAATGCGTTTGAAATTTAAGCATTATTCCCATGGTTTCAACCTCATAAGGGTAAGAGAGAGAGAAATAAATGAAGTAGCACAGTATGCCTATTTAATCTTCATAATGCATAGACAGTATAAAGAGAGGTGCCGCAGGGAAAGTATCAAGTACTTTTATAAAGTATACCTACAAACAAGTTTTTATAATGTACACACTCTTCATAAAACTTATATGCTTTACCCTCAAGCATAACTACTTACACTTTATACGACCCTGGAGAGCCTGAGGTGACGGTGAATAGAGGCTAATCCAGGATATAATAGGAGTTACAATATGTACAAATGATACGGATACGACGTAAGTTTCCACGACCAAACCTAATGAATCTGAATCTCCAAGAGTATTACGTCAGAGATTTTCATGGGCGCCTGGGATAAAAAGAACTTTTTACATACTACGTTTTTTAATTTTCTTTTGAATCATAATAAGTAATGTTGATAATATAATTTTTATTATTATAAAAAATGTTAGTGAAATATAAATAGTTCCGAATTTATTTACTTCACACAAATGACAACCATCAAGAGAGCTGATCTTAAACCTATAAAAGGACAAATCTTTGAACAACGGATCTCACCAACACCGAATCTAAACTGTGGCCATCAATATGGCCCCATGTAGGGAAGGGTAAGAGAAGAAAAATAAGTACAAGTAAAGAAGTACAGATGTAGAAAAAATAAACCGATATCTAGTACACAAGTGTAGAAACAAACAAACAAACAAGAAAGCAAGCTAATAAAAACGTAGTAAAAAGAATCAGTTCAGTAACTTATTATATAAATTCTTTGTTTCTGAATTCTTAAAGTGAATAGCTAATAGAATAATAACAATTTAATTTAATTATTATCAGCAAATTTGACTTCTGTCCTGAACATTTTTCCAGCAATTTTGCAAAATTCAACAATCAAAAAGTTTTAGTAAAATATTGAGTTAATAAACGGGATTTTCTTATCCTACAGTAAATTTAGTTTTGTTACTCCATCACTAATCATGCCTTGGGGTCCTATTAGTCCAGGAGATAGCGTGCAAAAAAGTGTCTGACTAACATCAAGCTAGAATTTGGTATACAAGTCAATCTTTTAGCGCCTTTTAAGAATATGTGGTCGGCTAAGTTCGTCTGCGGGACATAGCTTGGCAATAGGCGTTTGACAAAAACAAAATTGTGGAGAGCGGCCATGTCCTGCCAATTATGGTGGACAGTATGATTTTTCATGATCCTGAGAACAGAATTAGTTAGTAGACAAAAAATCAAGTCGATGTTATTTTCACACTTGATAGGTTAGTTATTAAAATATTACTAAAAATCAACGTGGTCACCTGTCAAGGGACAAACTAACATCAACTTGATTTTCGGTCTACAAACTAATTCTGACCTCAGGATCATGAAAATCACATTGTCCACCATAATTGGTGAGACATGGCCGCTCCCCACCGGTTTGTTTTTTTCAAACGCCTATTGCCAAGCTATGTCCAGCAGACGAACTTAGCCAACCACATATTCTTAAAAGGCGCTAAAATATTGACTTGTATACAAAATTCTAGCTTGATGTTAGTCAGACATTTTTTTGCATGATATCTCCTGGACTATATGGTAAATTATATTTTCAGCATGCATAAAAATGCGGTTTTAGAGGTTTTATTTTCCAAAATGTTTCGGACCCCCCGGCGGAGGGGTATTTCTCTCAGACCTGCATTCAGGAACTGGAAAATTTGCGAGTGCATCTCTGGTTTACATTACAGTTATCTGAGCGCAAGGTTGTGCACAAGGCCAAGGTACAACAAGTGTAATCTTTACAATACAAACATAACAATAACAATGTGGTGTAATCTTTACTTAAATAAATTCACCCGGGTCTGGCATTTGGCCTTTTTTTTCACCGTTAGGTTTTTATCGGTTAGGGATTAATTATTTTATGTTTTATTTCGATATTTAGAGTTTTTCAATAGATTCAACAAATTTATTTTCACTGATACAAAAAAATAAATAAAAATAAAGCAGGCAAACGGACAAAACACAAAAAAAGGAGCGAGCAAAATACCAAATATCAAATCTGTGAAAAAAACAGAATGTTTTGGATTTGAATAACATGAATGTGCATGACACGCCTCTATTTTCTACATGACGTCAAAACCATCGGCAACATAAAACAAATACGCACTTACGTTTTAAAAAAAACGTAGAATTTACTCGCTTGAGCAATTTGTGGTAATTTAAATAAACAAGTAAGGAGCGCTTCACGTAAGTACGAGGGGCGATAATCGCAGGTTTCTGTACATTAAAGTTAAATTTATTAAGTGTAATATAATTACACTAATTTTAATAGTAATATTCTTTTACTACTCTTCAAGAACTTTAAATTGATGTATAACATGTTATGGTAACTAAATACTATTTTTAGTCGCCCGCCATATTGCCCGACATCTTAAAAATATTACTAGTAAAATTATAATAGTTGCATATTCTTTTTCTTCATTTCAAGACCTTTAAATTGATATATAACATGTTATGGTGACTAAAAACTATTTTTTATTCACCCGCCATATTGGCCGCCATCTTGAAGCTATTAAGTGTAAAATTTTAATAATCGCATATTCTTTTTCTACACTTCAAGACCTTTAAATTGATGTATAACATGTCATAGTTACTAACAACTTTTTTTAGTCGCTCGCCATATTGGCCGCCATCTTGAAAATATTACGTGTGAAATTATAATAGTTGCATATTCTTTTTCTTCGTTTCAAGACCTTTAAATTGACATATAACATGTCATAGTGACTAATAACCTTTTTTTTTTAGTCGCCCGCCATATTGGCCGCCATCTTAAAAATATTAATTGTGAAAAACCCAAAATGTGTCCAGTTGTCTCAAATGCCGAGATGCACCTGTGTGCCGAATTTCATGTTCCTAGCTATAGTAGTTTATGAATTGAAGGTTTATATATGAATGAATATAAGGTATAAGGTTCCTTTTTGTACTTTGTACAGAAACCTAAAAACCATCAAAGGTTTTAAAAATAAAATTTAAAATAAACCTAAATTTCTGGTGGAACTTGTGTCTGTATTTATCATAATAATTTTAATAATAGTAAGAATGTTTAAACATATTTTTACCTTATCAGTAAAGTTCTTCTTCCACCTACAATTCGCAACGATGATGTTTCGACAATATTTTTATATCAAATAAATTATCTTTAAACTCACAATCAATAATAAATGAACATAATACTCTAAAATTATCTTTTTAAATTAGTTACTGAACCATTACAATCATTACCCTAATTTTTCCCTCATAAAAAAATCTACGCTAACAAGATATTCATTGATAGAGTAAAGATACATATCATTTTAAAGAGCTTGAAAAGCGAATAGATAGCAACTAATTAAAAAACTTATCTCAAATCATTATCAATGATTATAATTACACATTCTTCTAAAGCAAGAGAAACAAATCTATATTTAACGTAATAAAAAGCGAAAGCAGGGCAGTTTGTTAAAACAGATTTTATTTTATTATTTTTTTTTTTCAAGGAGAAATAGAACAAAATGTATTATTTTTTACATCACATGTTGTTATTCAGCTGGTGAGATAACATTGTTTAAGGCTTTCTTATCAGTATTTGACTCATTTACTAGGTAGGTTTTTAAAACAAAAATAACTTTAATAAAATATTCGCTTTTTTTTCTTTTTTTAAATTTACAAGTATAATTAAAGAGAGAACGACATTAACTTTTAGTTTAGTCAAATAATGTAATTTTTCATTGCAAAAGATAGTTTTTAGATACTCGACTTTCCTTTCTTCCAATCCATTATAAAATATTAAAACAATTAAAAAAGGCATAAAAAAACTTCACTAAAGACAACAATATGGCTCCGGTATACACAAATCATTTTTAGGGTCCGTAGGCGAAACCAAGGACCCTTATATAATATTTTCCTGCGTGTGTGTCTGTCTGTCCGTCCGTCCGTCTGTCGCCTGCTCTCAAGGCTACACCTTTTGTCCGATCACTTTAATTTGGCATATATGTGTATACCTACCCACACATTTTAAAAATGTAGCAACTTAAAAAAGTAATATTAAAAAAAACTAGGGTAAAAAAACTTATTAAAAAAGGGCTATTTTTTTCTTTTTTGGAGACCGTGTGTGGTATCATATGAATGGTTACGTCGAGCTGATTACAATAAAATAATTTTATTGATAAAATAAGTTTTTTTTAATTATGCTCTTTTCGATGTATTTGTATGTTTATAGTCCGGTTCAGTGGCAAAAAATACTTTATCAGAAGTTTGTTTATGTGTTTTGAGAATATCAGACCCATCATAGGATAGTTCATATATACATATATATATATATATATATATATATATATATATATATATATATATATATATATATATATAAATTCCAAATTTTTAGGTTTAATTATTTCAGTGGCCTTGGCCCGTACAATATATTCAAACATTATATATACTACTAAGAGATATCAAAGGTCTATACACAAAGAAAACCCATACTTGAAATGCATAATACTTCAAACAAGACATAAACTATGAAAATATCATATTTTATCAGAAAAGCAGTTAATCTGCAAGGTTTTTAAAAAAAATTTCAAGTTTTAAAAAGAAATATGAAAAAAAAAGTTCAATTTCAAAAAATCTCTTTTTATAAACGCTTATTTAATTTTTTTTTTTTCTAAAAAAATCCTTATTTCATAAAAAAAAAACTCGTGATTTCTTTCTCCTATCTATAATAATATTATTAATCATAATAAAATAAAAATTCATATCGACATAATTTTGCAGAAAATAAAAAAGAAAGACGATCATTATAAAAAAAAATATATATATATAAAACTGAGCCCAGATTAGGTTGAAAACGATATAATGATGTCTGGGTTTGCCTTCAAAGTTAAAAGAAAACAACCCAAGGGTAATACAATTACTGATTGACGTAACGAATCTTTCCTCTCCGTATTCCGCCATTTTTATATTTCCAGTTCTGAAGGGGGGGGGGGGGGGGGGTTCTAGTCGAGAATTACAATTATTATGAACGTGCATTCCTTTCTCTAGTCTCACCCAAAGATATTCAACGTCTACAAATACTTCTTAAAAATAATATCGGCCACGAAAAAAAAAACAAGATTTTAATAACATTTTTTTCGTTTTAAATTATTGTTGTTAACACACAAAATAAAGATTCCTTAACATAAAGAGTTGTTCGTAAAACATAACATTTAAATTTAAGGCAATATTTAATTCGTATTTATAAATAGCCTTAACCAATCAGTGTGGCAAATAGCTTCATCGTTTCCTATTTCGTAAAATTTCATGATTTTATTCTTTTAAAAACAATTTATTTCATTTTTCCCGCCGTTTTTTCAAATCTGTCAAATCTGTGAATTAAAGTATCAATTTAACAAAATGTAAGGAGCGAAGACGGTTGAAATAAATCTGGTGCAATCTGCGATCTATACTTTCGACAAACCATCCAAATTTCATAATAGACAGGTCAAGTTTGTGCTAGTCAGCACACAGCGAGGGTCCGTAGGCCACACTATATAGTGTTTAACTGTAAAGTGTATAAACAGTGGTTTTTTAAAATGCTAAAAAGTTTACTTTGAACAATTCTAAGGGTCATATATTCTCAAAACACACTCTGATAAAGTATTTTTTTGCCACTGAACCGGACTACAACCATATAAATACATCGAAAAGACCATAATTATAAAAAAACGTATTTTGTCAATAAAAAATAAAATAATATTTTTTTCGAAATTTCCAAAAAGTGGTATCTTTACTTTTGGTCGAAGAATATTCAGAAATTTTTTCAGATTTTTTGCACTTCACATAAGCGAGATAGAAGGGGGGGGGGACACATTTCAAACCCGCTTCAAACTCACCTACGCTCGCCCTATCAAAGTTATAACCAAAGAATTATATATTTTTGTAATCCGCTCGACGTACCCTTTCATATGATACCCCTCACGGTGTCGAAAAAAATTAAAAAAATTTAACCCTTAAGTTTTTTTACCCTAATGTTTTTGAAAAATATTTTTTTTAAGTCGCTATATTTTAAAATATGTGGGCAGGTACAAGACACATACATGCCAAATTTCAAAGTGATCGGACGAAAGGTGTAGCCATGAGAGCACGCGAGAGGACGGACGGACAGACACACGCAGGAAAATATAAGGGTCCTTGGTTTTGCCTACGGACCCTAAAAATTATATGAGTACTTTTGAAGATATAGGTGTAAATAAATGTATGCTCGTGCGCAGGTGGAACAGAAACAAATGGGTGCATAATGTTGAATTAATATGGGACCCACAATGAGCTAATTATGACCTAGCATACAAATTTCATTAAACATCAAACGAGTAGGTTATAAGATATGTTGGGTTCGAAAAAATTGAACAACAGACCGACTGACACGGAACCAAAAATGTTCCCTGATGTCTGAAACAGATTTCTGTCTTGAAATTTTTGAACTCGCGGAGACCTAAAAATTTTTCGTTCTTCAGAACGATCACATAGCTTCCGTTACCTTTGGCAAGCTCGGAAGCAAAATCAATATTCGATTGAAATAAATTACGTCGAACTGATTTTAATATTAGAACTACAATTGCACATTAAATCATTGTAAATCAAAGTAATTACATGTTTAATCACTCTTATAATTTCATCTGATATCCAAACATCGCTATGAAATTCATATACATTTAAGTGTTTTTTTACTAAATGACTAAGAAGTAATTAAATGTTAAAGAAGTGTTTGACAATCAGTTCAGAGAAGTTTATAACAAAGTGGAGAAGTAAAGACAAGACCGTTGTTATGGAACGTTATTAAGGAACGTTGTGAGGAACGTTTAAATCTAGTTAATGTTCTAAATTAGCTCAATTAAATCAAATAGTCAGAGAAGGAGGTTAACAGTTTCAAGTCTATCTTCACTATAGTTAATAGTCCTGTCTCTATATATTATCTATACTATCTTCATTTATCTGCCTCTCAACTAGATTTCACAAGTGTATAAGACTCTTTTATCTCCAGTAGGGAGAAAAAGTTATGATTTTCAATTAGTTCAGAGGGACTAAAGTAAGTCTTTTCATCCCTGAACTCAAAAAGTAGAGAGAAAAAGTAAAAGTAGGGCAAAAAAATTAAAAAGATTGCAACTTAATTACTTTATAAATAGTACAAAATGAATGGCTAATGTAATAAAGTTATTGAAATCAGGTTGGCGATACTGCTTTTTCGACCATGATTGTCTTTGTTTATAACCTGCATCTAAATAACCTTCTATTTGAGTTTAATTCCAATTCTTATTTGTTTTTAATATTGAATCTCTTATATCTGCTATTGAAAGTGCTAATAATTATTGCTATTCATTAATTAAAAACTAAGCAATGGACGAAAATGTGTATTTTCTTCCTGCTGGAGATTAAATATTGTATGTACCTCGTGAGTAAAGTGCCATTATTCCCCTCGCGATAATTATCTCCCTCGGCTGCGTCTCGGGAGCTAATTAGGGTTATTTCCTCGGCTGCGCCTCGGGAATTAAAGAGTCTAATTCCCTCGGCTTCGCCTCGGGATTTAGGGACCATGGTTCCTTCGGCTTCGCCTCAAGAACCAACTTTTTCGCTCAGGGAATAATGGGCTTACTTTACTCCCTAGGTGCATAAATAACTATTAAGTTTAAATCAGCGAAAGGAAATTTAATTAGATTCAAAATAAAGTTTTTACTCACAAATGTACGTAGTCAGATTTGTAAGAAATTGATTGAACTCACCTGAAACAAAAATAAATAAATAAATAAATTAGTTGATATGAAAATAAAAAAAGTCAATTAATAACAATTAAAGATAATTTGGGAGGCACATTAATTCTCAATTGGACGAATAGTCAAAAAGGTTTTGGATCTGTTTCGAATCCTAATGGCGTCACATATATTTTCATAAAATATCAAATTTTCGTAGACAGTTGAAATTAATATGAGACTTATTATTTAATTTAGGGGATTACTATGGCTACTTTTGGCAAAACTATCCATTTTTTCTTTTTATCAGTTAAGTTCTTTCAAAGATATAGTTGTAAAATATGTAGATATAGACATACATTCGAAATACTCTGCAAATTAGAGGCACATAACTTCTTCGAGTTCTATTTTGTATACTTTAATGATTTTATATTATTAAAACAATATTATTACAAAATTTATTTAATTTTGCCCCGTTTTTTAAAACTGTCAAAATTGTTTTGATTTTTTACATTTAATTAAAGTATTAATTTAGCAAAAATGCATCCATCTGCAAGCTACTTTCGACAAACAATCAAAATTTCATTAAAAAAAAAAAAAAAATCATCATATAAGTTCTTTTAAAGGTTACAGGTGTAAATAAATGTATGTTTGTGGACATATGGAAGAAAAACAAATAGGAGCATAAGATTGAAACTTATATGGGACCAACAATGGGCTAATTATGACCTACCATTTAAATTTCATTAAAATCGAAGAGACTTTTTTTAAGATAATATTTTATGTTATGCTAATAGAGAGAGCTATTAAGTTGGTTTTATGTTGGTTCGCAAAAATTAAGCGACAGACCGACAGACAGACACGGAACCAAAAATGTTCCCTTTGAAATCGGAAACCTAAAAACTTATCGTTCTTCGGAACCATCACATAGCTGCCGTTATCTTTGGTAAGCTCGGAAGCAATAAAATAAAAATAAAACATATCTAATGGACTAATTCATTTTTTAATTCTTGAATAAAATAACAATGATAAGTAAAAACAGAAGAGTTGATCAAAGATAAAAAATTATCATTAGAATTTCAAGGTGGTTGCAATTGTAAAAATAACTCTATTACACAACATCTAGAAGTTATGCAGGTGAATTTATGAATGAAATACTTGGCAATGGAAAGTCATTCATATTAATATAAGTTCACAACTATGAGAAAACAAAACAAAACCTTGTTATAACCTCTTTAATTAAAAAAGATTAATTGCTATAGCGTGCCGAGATTGTCGTAGAATGAGCAACTTCGCTTTAAAATAACATGATATTAGTATCTGCCTTTCAAATAATAATAACTTTTCTTTACTTGCTAAAGAGTTGCCAGTTTATAGAGGAAGTTATTCTCTATAAAATATGAACCAAAAAAAACTCTAAATATAACTTGGATCATATTATCATCAATATAAAATTTAAACACAAATGTTTGAAACAAATTAATAATTAAATAAAATTAATCGATTCTAAAATAATTATTTATTTAAGTTTAACAACATTTTTAAAATAATTATTTATTAATTCTTAAACTACTAAAGAAAAAGAATAACAGCAAATTAAATTTTATTACTAAACGTGCCATATATATATATTTTTCTGTTTAGAAGCAAATAAATTAAAACTAATGCAAAATTGAGATAATTATGAAAAAGTTTTTAAATAACAAAACAAATAAATATACTGTTTGCATACACAAGACAAAGGTAAAAATATTAAGCTACTTTAAAAAAGGAAATAAATAAATTAGAAGTATTTATTTATTTAGGTAATATATTATTTTTATTTAATAGCCATAAAGTTTTTGTTTTACTTACTTAAGAACTATTAAATTAAAATAATTGTACTTCTATTGAAAGTTTTACCAGTCTGGTTCTTTCTCGAGTGAAATATACCAAATTTATAAATACAATTACTAACAAAATAAACACGTGACATATAATTTTTTAAATATTTTAATAGGAGGTGGCACTCGTCTTTTTCTAGCACGCAGGTAATTTACTTCTATATTTTACTCCCCACTTTAGTATACATCATGCTCTTTCTAACTCACAAGAATTATGTTTTGAAAAAACTTATAGAAAAATATGTTTTAGGTAATAGGGTAAGGCCTCTTTCACATCAGGGGGGCCATCGCCCGCACCCCTATAATAAGGCATGCGGGCGCGGGCACACGTCCGCTAGTAGAGCCGCACTCTAGTCAGTGTCTGAAGTCCAGCGCAGTATGGATGAAAATCCCGTGTATTTGCTCTATCTGCTGTATTTACGCATATAGTCCAGGAAAATAAGGAATAATAGGGGAAATAATTTATAAAGTTTTGAAACTTTGTGAAAACATTTTTAAGGGGTGTAGTAGTAAGAAACAGCAAAGTTCCCCCCTCTTGGGGGGGCGCGTCCCCCCCTCCTTAAAGTCACTTTTTTAGGGTCAAAATTTACTTATTTTTCACTTTTTACGCAAAACGGTTTAATTTTTGAAAAGAAGTGTTATTACCAAAATTATTCCTCACATAATTCTGCACAAAAAAGGTCCTATGCATGTTTGAAGTGGGACATACCGTTTTCGAGATATTGTAGTTGGATAGAGATAAAACGTATTTTTGCGAACCAAGATATTTTAAAAACAACACATCGGATTTTAATGAAATTGGGATGGTAGATTATACTTAGCCCATTGTTGATCCCATATATGTTTCAACCTTCTGTGCCAATTATTTTATCCTCCACATGCGCACAAACATACATTTATTTAGACCTATATCTTCAAAAGTACTCAACTGATTATTATGAAATTTGGATGGTTTGTCGAAAGTAGCCCGCAGATAGCCTCACATTAATTTCAACCGTCTGCGCTCTTTACATTTTGATAAATTGATACTTTAATTCATAACAGACACACAAATAATTGATCAACAGACAGACAAAAAGGGAACCAATTTAGAAAATGTAAAGAGATATCTTGGTTGGCAAAAATGCGTTTTAAATCTATCCAACTACAATATCTCGAAAACGGTATGTCCCACTTCAAACATGCATAGGACCTTTTTCGTGCAGAATTATGTGAGGAATAATTTTGGTTATAACACTTCTTTTCAAAAATTAAACCGTTTTGCGTAAAAAGTGAAAAATAAGTAAATTTTGGACTTTAAGGAGGGGGGAGGGGGGGACGCGCCCCCTCAAGAGGAGAGAACTTTACTGTTTCTTACTACTAGACCCCTTAAAAATGTTTTCACAAAGTTTTAAAACTTTATAAATTATTTTCTCCATTTGCTGTTTTTTTTACTAATTTGCCTGGACTAATAAAACGATAGAGAAATAGAAGGCTAAATAGATTCATCCAGTATTGGTACACAAGAGTTCAGAATTCGCTACATTGTTTCAAGAATTGAGATTGAGGGAGCATCAGTGCTGGATTTACAACTAGGCCGACTAGGCCGTAGCCTAGGGCCGCAGGCTTGGGGGGGGGGGGGGGGGGGCCGCAGATATGGGCAATATATTGATACGGCTTGCCGCTCAGCACCTTTGACACAGTATATTCTAAGAAGTATTTCTTGAATTTGAGTATGATCCTGAGATCTAAGTTAGTTAGGAGACCTAATTAAATATTAAGTTGATTTTAGCTTGTTACTTGATAGGTTAGTTATTCAATTATTACTCCAAACAAGAGTTGTCACCAATCAAGTTACAAGCTAACATCAACTTCATTTTTGGTAAACAAACTCATTTTGTACTCAGGATCATAAAAATCACATTGTTCAACAAAATGCCTGGGACATGGCCGCTCTCCATCGTTTTTATTTTTTTTTTTTCAAATGCCTATTGCCAAGCTGACGAGCTTATGTCCAGAACGAATTTAGCCGACCACATATTTTTTACAGGCACCAAAAGATTAATTTGATGTTAGTCAAACGCTCTTATCCACGCTATCTCCTGAACTATACATTTTATATTTATAAGTTTTTAAAAAAGAAAAAAGGTTCTACAAATAAATAAAATACAATAAAAAGTGTGAGTTTTATCGGCCTATTTATCAAAACCTAACCACATATTATTGAGTACGTAAAACCAAATTAAAAAGTATTTCAAGAGTTAAAAAAAACTTCCAATTTCTTATATACTTGTTTGACATTAGTTAAGTTAAGTTAGGCCTACAAGTATTAACTTACCATATAGGTTTGGAAAAAAAAAATGAAAGGAAACCTAAGTATAGTATAGAACTAACTATAGTTTATAAAAATTAGGATGAAAAAAAAATGTGGGGGGCGCAAGTAACATTTGGCCTAGGGCCTCAAAAGTCCTAAATCCGGCACTGGGGAGCATAGTCAAAACTTTCAGAATGTCTGTTTCGTCTTTTGACGAGCTACATCACAAAATGCACTCTTACTTGCTTCAAGAAAATATAAAAAGAGAACTGAGGCCTTTCTAAAGGGCGCGGGCTCCTCTATCGTGAAAACCTACATAGAGACCAATAAACAATAAACAATAAATAACAAAAGTGCGGACGCGGGTACGATAGCTATGGGGACCAACATTTTGCCCGGAACGGGGTCCAGGTCCCCACCCGCCCGACTGAAAGGATCTGTGTATTTACTACGGTCATACTTAAAGTGGGCCCCAGGCAGGGCCCGCCCCGTGTGAAAGAGGCTAAAATATAATTCAAAGAAAAGCAGAAATAAACTTTGTGAATTCAGCCGAATTCATAAGATTTCCTACTTTTCCTGAAATACCTTAATAAATTACATATTTAAATTATTAAAAAAGAAGAAGGGGATCCGTGGGTAAGTGGAAAGTGTAAAGTGACCGATCCCATCCAGCATTAATTTAAGTGGCTATTTTACATGAATTAAAGTATCAATTTAGCAAAATTTAAAGAGCGTAGACGGTTGAAATTAATCTGGGTCTATCTGAGGGCTACTTTTGACAAACCATCCAAATTTCATAAATATCAGTTGAAGATATTATAGGTGTAAATAAAACACTTTCGATTAACTATCCGATGTTTTAAAAATCAGATGAGTTCATTTTAATATATAGGAGTAAATAATGTATATAAGTGCGCATGTAAAAGAGAAAAAATGGGCGCAGAAGATTAAAACTCATATGGGACCAACAATGAACAATGGGCTAATTATGACACCATTAAAATTTCATTAAAAATCTGACGAGTAGTTTTTTAAGATATGTTGAGTCACAATAAATTGAGCGAAATACCGACAGAAAGACACAAAACCAAAAATGTTCCCTGATTTCTGTCTTAATTTTTTTTTTTAAATCGGAGACTTAAAATTGTTTTGTTCTTTAGAACGATCACGTAGCTTTCGTTACATTCAGTAAGCTCGGAAGCAAAAAATCTTTTAAACTTTTCAAATGGATAAAGAAGTATATAAAATACAAATAGTTCCTAATTGTACTAACACAGACCTTTATTTAAAACATGATTGCATTGGACCGAATCGATCCCTTTTTAGATTTGTGGTAGTGGTACACCACAGAAGAAAAAAAAGCAATCAGAGAATTGGAGAGGGGTTTAGTCAAGTTTCTATATTCACAATAAATCCCGGGGCTCCGAACCCTGCGGACAATTCGATAGAGGGGAGTGTCAAAACCCCCATATTAATTAATCCAACAACAAAAAATAAAAGGGTAGGAAACAAAGTTTTTCTTTTAAAAAAAGAAATAAGAGAGAAAAACTAAACTTATCAATTAAAAAAGCAAGGTAGTAAAAATAGACTGACTATTGGTGTGGCACATAGCTTCCTCGCATCCTATCACGTACTTTATTAATTTTATGCTTTTACAAGCCAATATTGTCAATTAGTTAGTTTTACCCGTTTTTTGCTTCCGAGCTTACCGAAGGTAACGGAAGAATTGTGTTCACTTTTGAGAACGAAAAACTTTTATGCCTCCGATTTCAAAAATTCCAAGACAGAAATCAGTTTCAGACATCAGGGAACATTTTTGGTCTCATGTCTGTCTGTCTGTCGGTCTGTGTTTCCGCGAATTATGAAACGTGCGACGATAACTTGAGTAAATGTCAACCGATTTTGATGAAATTTGGTAGACATGTTCATTTTACCAATACCCAGGACGAGTTCGTTGGACAACGTTATCCGTCCAAGCGTTCACGAGCAACCCTCACGTAAACGTGAACTTTAAATTTAAAATTGGAATTTTAGGTCGGGGAAAAAATCTAACTTCATCTATTCAATGAGACAAACATTTTTTTCAAATACAATTTTTTAGTAAAAACAACAGCGACACCGCTATGAAGTGTTATAGATCGCTAAAACTATTAATAGTTTTTACAAAATAAACAATATAACAATAAAGTAATATAACAATAATTGTTATAGTACATGATAGGACGCGAGGAAGCTATGTGCCACACTAATTGGCAGTCTATTTAATCTGTAAAAGTTGTTATGATTTTTTACATTAATTAAAGTATCAATCTAGCAAAAGTTAAAGAGTGCAGACGGTTCAAATTAATCTGGGGCTATCTGCGGATTACTTTCGATAAACTATAAAAGTTTCATTCAAATCAGATAACTACTTTTGAAGCTATAGGTGTAAATAAATGTATGTTTGTGCGCATGTGGAAGAAAAACAGCTAGGCGCATAAGGTTGAAACTTATATGGGACCAACAATGGGCTAATTATGACCAACCACCCAAATTTAATTAAAATTGAACGTGTAGTTTTTAAGATATGTTGGTTCGCAAAAATTAAACGACAGACCGACAGACACGGAACCAAAAAGTTCTCTGATGTCAGAAACGGATTTTTGTCTTGGAATTTTTGAATTCGGAGACCTAAAAGTTTTTCGTTTTTCAGAACGATCACATAGCTTCCGTTACCTTCGGTAAGCTCGGAAGCAAGAACATCATTTATATACGTTTAAATATTGTTGCGCATAGCTACTAATATTAGACGAATTGTCACAAATATTTGGCTCTGTTTCGATTCCGAGTAGAGTCAAACTGATTTGCATTCAATATTACATGTAAGCAGAAGGTTGAAATCAAATTTGAACTAACAATGGTCTAATTATGACCTACCATCCAAATTTATTTTTTATTATGAAAACAGCATTTTACAAAATTAACATGAATCAATGTTAATTTAAATTTGACAGTAATAAAAACAGTATTAAAGGATTAAACGAAGGGTATTAAATCGAAATTGTTATGTTAAAGTCTAACTTTATCACATATCAAAACATATTTTCAAACTCTCGCAGAATTTTCAACATTTCCATAATAGTATTGCACTTGGAAACACGTGTACTGATATTTACTCACTTCTTGTTTCATATTGTCATTCGTTAAACTCTGTTTACAATACTTTGTTCAAATATTTAATGACAAAACTGGGGGGTAATAATTCTGGCAATATCAAGTACTTTTGAGTATACAGTTAATAATAATAATAATAATAATAAAGCCTTTAATAGATTCCACATTATACAAACAGCTGAGTAAATTTCCAAACTAAAAAGTCTAAACAATAATTTTCTTTTACTTACATTTTTTTTTTTTTTTTTTTTTTTTTTTTTAAATTTAATTATTCAAAAATTTCATTTATCTAATTATAGATTATAGATATAGATATGTACACAATTACACACATACATACACACCTTTACACCACCTACACACATACATGATTTCCTTTACTATTAATTCTGTGCAATTTTGAATTTGTAGAATCAGGCCCATTTCTGGGCATAGGCCTCCCTCCATCAGACTAATCCAATTTTGTCGGTCTAGTTCGACTTTAATATCAAAGATACAGTAGTCTCGCTAATTCAGACCCTTTACTCAGTTAATTCGGACCCCTCTAATCCGTACAATCAGTTAATCCAGACACCCTCTAATCCGTACAATCAGTTAATCCGGACCCCTATAATCTTACTATCCGTTAATCCAGACGACTGGATTATTTATATTTTTTTTAAAAATTAATATTAACCAATAAGATATTTATTAAGTTTTAGGTTTAAAAAGCGAACCTATGTTGTACACATAATTGAGGCTAAAACATGGATTTTAATAGTTTGACCTAGCTAAAATTTGGGTATGTACTTATTAATGTAAAATAAGTGATTCCGTTTAATCCGGACTTTCGTTGATCCGGACAGGATCCAGCCATATCATATTCAGATTAGTAAAACTCTACTCAAATAATCGGTTCAAGACAACTCAGACAAACTTTCTCATATACGAGTTCATAATTACTTAGCCTAGTGTTTTTCATTTACTAATTTTAATCGGTACATTTAATTAATATTGAATATTTTATCAAATGTGTCATAAAAATAACTTATCCACGGCGGGGAATCGAATCCAACCTCTCTCCATCTTGTGTAAGATATTTAATATCTATGTGGAAGATCGAGATTTAAATAATAAATTATAAGATACCTTTTTAAAATACTTATCCTTTGGTTTGTAATTTTTAGTGGTGTAATTACTTGTTGTGTTAATTCCCTCTCCCTTGGTATACGATAGTTCCATTCATTTTGGATTTGTAATTTTTTTTAATTCCTTTTAACATTTTTTTTATTCTTTTTTTTAAAAAGCCATTGTTTTCCCTCATATGTTTTTTTTTTCCAAGGTATTTGTTTCTTCTGGTCTGGAAAGTACATAGCCGTGTCTACATTCCAAGGACGTCTAAAGTTAAATTACAATTGACAATGAATTCCTGTTTGTGGTTTTATTGTCTTCATTTGTTAGACGGGTTGATTGTAGGTTGTTTAGAACTTCCAACTTTGTATGAATTTTTAATAAGATAGGAACATCAATTTTAGTTAATAAATTTTTGTTTAATACAATTGACAAACAATGCTTGTTTGTTTTTTGTCTTCTTTTGTAAGTTTTTAACTTCGACTGAATGCATTTTTCAACTCGATGCATGCATTTTTAATAAGTGTACATTATTTTATTGCTACGTTTTTTTTTACTTGCTATCTTCTTTGTTTGTTTTTTTTTTTGTTTGTGTGTCCAGTAAAAATCTTACAATCGATTTTTAACTAACTTCCCGAGTAGCTAGACATTTGAAACTTTTAGAATGGCTTGGAACACGATGACTATGCATTTATTTTAATAATTTTAGCCATATTTCAGCAAAAGTTAATTCGTTTTCAGCAAATTTTGCTGTATGGAAAGTTAGTTCGGAAAAAATCCGCAAGTTATTTTATTTGTTTTGCCATATCCCATATTTACGCAATCTTCATTTTGACAGGTTTCAAATTTGTGATTTTTATAAATAAGAGATAAACATTGAATGACAGCAAAACAGGAAATATATTGATTATATTATTTATATTATTTCAAATATATCGATGGCACGGTTTAGATTCGGTGTTGGCGAGATCCGTTGTACAAAGATTTGTCCTTTTATAGGTTTAAGATAAGCTGTCTAGTTGGTTGTCATTTATATGAAGTAAATCAATTCGGAACTATTTTTTTTCACTAACATTTAATACAACAATAACCATTAGGTATAGTATTATCAACACTACATATGATTTAACAGAAAATTTAAAAACGTAGTACATAAAAAGTTATTTTTATATTTTATATATAAAATTCGTTTAGGGGGGGGGGGGGGGGGGGGTCGGTAAGGGTTAAAATGAATTTAGAACTTTATCATCTTTGACAATGATCAAAACGGCTATATTTCGCATCCACCGAGCTGATCCATACGTAGCTGAAACATAATATTTACATACGTCAAATCGAATATTGATAAACGACAATAATATCTGTTAGCAAACTGGAGTATATAAATTATTATTTTAAACATACCGGCAATGCAGAGTCGTCATTTACAATATTGATGTCCAAATTAAAAATAGTCGGAATCCTCCAATAGAATTGGATTTGTTTGGAACATTCCGACTACAAATTTCAAATTTCAACCTCCTCTGGAAGGGGGTAAACATTTGAATACGTGAAAGAGTTGCACATGGGGTTGAAATATGATAGATATATATTAATATATACACAATTTAAATAAATTCATTCGACCACGCCTTAATTGCTAGTGTTATACGTTTTACCTTTCAAAATATATAGTTTTTAATAAAGAAATTCTAATTATTAAATAATATTTATCTTTAATTGTTATAGTTTATCTCTGATAATGATAACAAATCGAATCAATCAATGTTGCGATCGATATGAAATATACGTTACATATTTTATCTGATAAAATTTAGTCATAAATTCAAGAGATTATACTTAAAGCCTTTATGACCCCTTGTATTCCTGTAATCAATGATAATAATTTGATATAGAATTAAATTGTAAATTTCTTAGTGGTATGTAAGCATTATTGAGATTCAAAATATTTTATTGTATGAAATATAGTCAATAAATTATACGTGTGGTGACTTGGGACACTCGTTAGGAACGAAGTTCCTGTCGCTTTTCATTAAATATAAATTATAAGATCACACTACTAAGTATACGATGCTAACTACTTATACATAGCGGAGTTAAGGCAAAATTAAAAGAAAAGCTTTTTTATCATTGAAGTAAGCGTCTTGCAATAAATATGTATTGAATATTGAGAAAATAGTTAATTATGATGAGTTTATAGTTAATGAGAATAGTTGTAGTACAGAGCCGAGTAGAGAGGGAACAGGACTATTCCCTAAACCTCATACCTACTCCATTTAAAATATTATAAAATATATCAATATACTACACAAAAACTTCTGCTTGTATCAGGTTGAAATTTTACATGCCTGTATCAATTGTACTTTAGACGTTGAGTATGTGTATGAAGCATTATTTAAAGCTTTACGTTAGAACGTAAGGTATCGGTAAAAACGTAGTTTTCTCTATTTTAAAAGTGTGGGTCCGAGGGGGGCAACCGCCCAGGGCCCCGCGCCTTGGAGGGCCCCGGGCCATAGAAAATTAAAATAAAATACTTATACTTCACAGGCAAATTTATAGTTCATAGTGAAGATTGTCCGTGGGGCCCCGTGCCTTGTACAAAACATGAAATATTAGAATTATAAAATTCAGTCGAATTTAGTTTACATAGTAGAGCCTAATACCTAACTACCTTTTCGCGGGGCCCCTCACTATAAAAAAAGTCAAATAAATAAGTTATAAAGATTAATTTTTTTTATGTTTAAGATAGCCCGCGGGGCCCCGCTCCATATAAAATTAAGTGAGTTAATGTCCTAGTGTTTTATCACCCTTCCCCTTTTCAAAATGATGACGATTTTGTTATTTATTCTATGGGGTAAATCTTCATTATGTGCCCCACCTATATCTAAACGTCTAATTTAATTCGGTTTTTTTCAAAATGTTCCTTTTTACATTACAAAAACGATTTCGTTTGTAGCATCTTGATATATTCAATTTTTTTAATTTTAGGGAAAAGTATGGAAGGTTATGGTATGTTTAGGTTGAGTTTAGTACTTTTTGACCTGACCTAACAATAACCTTCTATCATTACCCCATAAAACGTGACATTTCGTGCATTTTTAAAAAAAAACAACAAATAAATAAAACACTGAATTTATCGAGATACTACATAACCTTAATCGTTTGACAATGTACAGAGATATGTAAAAAAGACAAATCCTGTAAAAAGGAATAGTAAAAGAAACTAAGTATATCGGACAGAACGAAATAATTGGGCCAATTAGTGCAGTTTTACCAATTGATGTCAAAGAGAAACTTCACCTCAGAGATGCATAAAAACGCTGTTTTGAGAGGTCATATTTACAAAATTTTCCGGGGGAGGACCCCCGAACCCCCCTTAAAATGTGTCTATGAAAATTAAACTAAAAACTCGGCACTAAAATGGAAAGTTATAAGCTGAGAATATGAATTCTGGGAGTAAATTCAAAGTGCTCGAGCGTAGATTTCAAATTATAGGACTGATCACAAATAACACAGCTTAACTTTTTATTTACAATAATAATTTAACCATAAAACCTAAACTATCATGAAGAAGAATATATGATTAATAAGTTTTGAATTATTTTGAGAGCAAAAACGTTTGACTGCCCGGCCCTAAGTGAAGGGAATTAGCCGTAAAATGGGATCAAGTTATAAGTGGTTTATTATTAAGTTAGTTTATTGTTTTTTATCAGCAATCCGGCACTATCCTAGGGGGCCCCGCCATTTTGTCTCGCCCAGGGCCCCGCAAGATCTAGATCCACTACTGTGTGCACTAGGGTGGGCCTTAATAATGAACATTTTTTAATTTTAGCTCCCAACCCCTAACTTTGTGCGAATACATGAAAAAATGATTTTTGAAAAGTTTCAGGTCAATCGGAAAATTTTAAATGGTGCCGCTTTTTATTTGAAAATTGGTATATATAAAAATCAATAAAATAGCGATTTCTTCTAGAAAATTTCAAAATATCACGTTTGTAATGCAATATTTTTCGTGTTTGTTTATTATTTACATAAATAATATGCTTATATTAACTAATATAACTCAAAAGTAAGTCAATTAGTAAAGAGATAAAATATTTAGAGATATACATACATAGCAAAATAGTGAAAATTGGGAACAAATTTTGTTTTTCGCATGAATTTCGTAATTATTTTAATCATATGAACAATATTTAATGTTTTAACATACATTAAATGGTACTACATGTTATGTGCTTCATATTAATACGTATTAACAATGCATACCTATCATAGTTTTTTATTAAACTAGTAACATACATACTAGTGAAAATGAAGCTATAACATAAGCCACATTTTGAACGAAAAAGACCGTCTTTTGAGTTTGGATATCTTTTATGCATTATTTTTTATTTTGGATTGCAATCAAGGAATAAGGGTTTTGGGGGTCGCTGATTACGAATTTGAAGTCAAAAATTAAAAATTAAAAAAATGGCTGCCCTAGGAGGGCGGGAAAAATCTTCCGTTTTATACGAAATTTGTGATAATTATACATAAATTAAGAACTAAACATCTAACCAAAGTTTTTTTGGAGGTCGCTGATTATGAATTTAAGGTAACAGTACAAAATAGTAGAAAAAATGTTTGATTTTATTAAAATATTCATAAAGCAATATCGTGCATTGTATAACATACATAATAAAATAGCATAAATAGTGGAAATACATTTTTTTTTTAATTATTCCGTTTAAATTTGGATGTTATACATTCAAATATTTTAATTGTTTCTAGTTTACGATGTTAGTTATAGTTTGTTTCAGTATATTCTTAATTGAACCCTTCTTTTAGGTACTCTCATCTACCTTACCCCTAATCTGCATACCTGAGTCTGAGCCCTCTGCCCTGAGGCACAGGAATGCACACTAATCCTAGTAATCCTTTAATAAAATAATACAAAAATAGCAAAAGCAGTGAAAAAAAAAAAAAAAATATTATGATCAAATTATAATTCAAACTTCCGGATACATGAAACAAGGAATTTGAAAAAAGTTTATATGAAAGTAAAAATAAGTTGCAAAATGATTTTTTATAAAGTTTTTGGTTTGTAATTTATAATAATGTAATATTTTTGTACATTGTTAGTTTTACATTTTTTTCACTGCTTTTGCTATTTTTGCATATGTTATTGCTTTATTAATATTTTAATAAAATAAAAGATTTTTTCTACTACTTTTTATTTTTATTGAGTAAAGGATTACTAGGATTGGGTGCATTCCTGAGCCTGAGCCCTCAGCCCTGAGGCTCAGATTGGGGGTAAGGTAGATAAGAGTACCTAAAAGAAGGGTCCAATTAAGAATATACTAAAACAAACTATAACTAACATCGTAAACTAGAATCAATTAAAATATTTGAATGTATAAAATCCAAATTTAAACGGAATAATTACAATTTTTTTCTATTTCCACTATTTTTGTTATTTTATTATGTATGTTATACAACCCACGTTATTGCTTTATGCATATTTTAATAAAATCAAACATTTTTTCTACTTATTTGTACTATTACCTTAAATTCATAATCTGCGACCTCCAAAAAAACTTTGGTTTGATGTTTAGTTCTTAATTTATGTAAAATTATCACGAATTTCGTATAAAACAGAAGATTTTTCCCGCCCTCCTAGGGCAGCCATTTTTTTTAATTTTTTATTTTTGACTTCAAATTCGTAATCAGCGACCCCCAAAACCCTTATTCCTTTAAACGGAATAGTTAAAAAAAAAAATGTATTTCCACTATTTATGCTATTTTATTATGTATGTTATACAATGCACGTTATTGCTTTATGCATATTTTAATAAAATCAAACATTTTTTCTACTATTTTGTACTGTTACCTTAAATTCATAATCAGCGACCTCCAAAAAAACTTTGGTTAGATGTTTAGTTCTTAATTTATGTATAATTATCACGAATTTCGTATAAAACGGAAGATTTTTCCCGCCCTCCTAGGGCAGCCATTTTTTTAATTTTTAATTTTTGACTTCAAATTCGTAATCAGCGACCCCCAAAACCCTTATTCCTTGATTGCAATCCAAAATAAAAAATAATGCATAAAAGATATTCAAACTCAAAAGACGGTCTTTTTCGTTCAAAATGTGGCTTATGTTATAGCTTCATTAACTTCACTAGTATGTATGTTACTAGTTTAATAAAAAACTATGATAGGTATGCATTGTTAATACGTATTAATATGAAGCACATAACATGTAGTACCATTTAATGTATGTTAAAACATTAAATATTGTTCATATGATTAAAATAATTACGAAATTCATGCGAAAAACAAAATTTGTTCCCAATTTTCACTATTTTGCTATGTATGTATATCTCTAAATATTTTATCTCTTTACTAATTGACTTACTTTTGAGTTATATTAGTTAATATAAGCATATTATTTATTTAAATAATAAACAAACACGAAAAATATTGCATTACAAACGTGATATTTTGAAATTTTCTAGAAAAAATCGCTATTTTATTGATTTTTTTATATACCAATTTTCAAATAAAAAGCGGCACCATTTAAAATTTTCCGATTGACCTGAAACTTTTCAAAAATCATTTTTTCATGTATTCGCACAAAGTTAGGGGTTGGGAGCACAAAATTTCAATACTTTTTTTTTCACCCCTATGATGAAGGCCCACCCTAGTGTGCACATGTATGTTTGTATGATCTACCATCGAAATTTCATTAAAATCGGACCAGAAGTGTTTAAAATATGTTGGTTCGACAAAATTGAGTGACTGACAGACACGGAACCAGAAATGTGATGTCTCAAGCGATTTCTAAAATTTTTGATATCGGAAACATACCAAAATGTTGCTCTTCAGGGCAATCATATAAATATATATATAGCAGGATTGTATTAACATTTTTTTGTTTTTTTGGTGAACCTGATGTGATCAGGTGTATTCTTGAATAACTTATATTTCAGTAAAACTTGTTTATAAATCTTACCAATTAACCAAAACAAGAAAATTTAATAGGCAGCAACAAAAATGAATAATGATATACTATTTATGTCATAACTTTAATACGAGAACAAAAAAAAAAATTAATTGGAATATAGATGCCATCACGAATGAAAAAAAGTCTGAGAAAAAATAAAAGAAAAAAAGAATCACTGAAGCGCAACTAATATTGTAACAAACCGTCTCTTGAAACAAGATTGCGTGCACTTGTCACCAGCATTCCAGTCATTGAAACCCAACAACAACAACAACAACAATCTAACAACAACAACAATAAACCATATCTATATAGATATAAGAATCTATATATAAATAAAAAATAAAGACGATGATCACGATGTGGTATATAGGTAGAAAATAAAGGAAAAAAAAAGAATATATATATATATATATATATATATATATATATATATATATATATATATATATATATATATATATATATATATATATATATATATAAACAGCTTAAAAAAAAGAAAGAAGGAATAGAAATTGTCAGTTAGACTAAAGAAGTATGCACGATGGTTTGATAAAATAGAAACGACATTTTATTTATTGGGAAAACATAAAAAAAATAACAATGATGAAGAAAATGAAAATAGCCGAGAGTGGGTATCGACTATTGACTATAGCAACAAGTCTACGCTAGAAAGGCTTCCTTTTGAATAATGGCCTAGACTAGACCACAGAAATATCCAAGAGAGGGTTTTATTTTTTTTTTTACTTTGAGAAAATGTTTTGAAGTGAGAAAAATTCAAAGAAAAAAAAATAAGATGTTTAGACCAGCTGAAATCTTATTAGTGGTCTCTTTTTAAAATTGGATTTTACTTAAAAATATATCAGCGAGAAATAAGTTGTTGTTATAAGTCAAATGAAAATGTAAAGAAACTTTAAAGAAATACAACAAACATACTTGACAATATTCTAATAATATATAAATAGTGAAAACCGTTTAACACGAAAACACTTACCATGAAAAATCGGTTAACACAAAATAATACAGCGGTCGCGGTCCCAACAAAATATTAGCTATTTTCATACTTTTTTTTTTCACATGAAGCATAAAATCGCTTAACACGAAAAGATTTCACTTTTCGGAATTAACAACATACATAGACCACATAAATACATTCTCATAATGTGTGTACATATCGTATAATAATTTGAAATGTGAATTGTGTTAGTGCATCTAATATGAAGTGTTAGACAATACTACAAATGCAAAACAATACATACTTACCTATCCGTGTAAATTAATAAAACTTGACATCGAAAATATTGTTTTTTTTTGTATGCATCGTTTAATAAAAAATTAGTTGAACTCGAAAAAATATTTCGGTACTCTAAGTTTTGTGCTAAAATATTTTCACTGTAGGTGTTTAAAGATTTAAAGGTTGTGTAGATCCTCGTCGAACCCCTTAAGCCGAGAGTGGCGTGACTGTCTGTCTGTCGCACATTGGTTCATATCTCTTTCTTTTTGGTACTTCTCTAGATTGTTACTCCCCCTACGTTTTTTTTTTTTATAATACTAATGACTTTGACTAAGTAACTATTAAGACAAAAGGGATGTTTAGTCCAATGTACTTTGGGACAAAGGAATATCACACTTCTATTTTTTTAAGGGGAGTAACAATCTAAAGAATAACATTCCGTACACCTTCTTCAGATTGTTACTCCCCTCTCTTTTTTTATAAAGGGAGTAACAATCTTAATAAGTGCTTTCTTTTTTTATAGAATAAAAAACATTGTGAACCCCCAGGTGATCGAACCAGGGACCTTTGCTCACTTGATTTGTGTTTTTATTTTTTAGGGGAGGAGGGGGCTACATTCATATAAAAGGGAGGGGGGATCAAAGCCATGCTATTTCATAATAAGATAACGTATATGTTTAATATCCTTTGAAACCCTAAAAAGTTCTTGGATGCAAGTACTTCCCTGACCTTTTTTTTCAAACTATTATTGAGTGTAATAATAATAATAATAATAATAATAATAATAATAATAATAATAATAATAATAATAGTAATAATAATAATAATAATAATAATAATAATAGTAATAATAATAATAATAATAATCGAATGCCTTCAGTAAAAGCTTAATTATACAATAACGAAAAATGATTTGCTTTGCATAATCAAGTAAAATCTTTTTAGAAATCCAATGAGTAATTATTTCTTTTATTGGCGTGCTAACAAAAAATAAATAAATAAATAAACATTCACTGTCTCACAATGTTAACAGTCATTTATTACTCAAGATAAAATCTAATCTACTAAAAAAAAAAAAAAAAAAAAAAAAAAAAAAAAGTGTTCATTTTTATTCAATAAGTGATTGATCAATTTGATCGGTTTTGCTTCATTTCAATTAAGTCATTATGAAACGCTAGACTACTATACTTATTAACCTTGCTAGAAACACCCTTACCCTGAACTACAATTACTTAAACCAAAGCACGCAATCTAGCCCTGAGTCCGACCATACATACGGACAACCCTCTAATCAACAATCAATAATCATTTCCGACGCCTCACTAACTTAAATCTATTGCTTAATATCTATTCATCATTCAACCAAAAAAAATTATTTTAACATTATTGTTTTAACTACTTTTAGAAACCCCGAAGGCACTTTTTTAGACTGTTACTCCCCTTATTAAAAAAAAAACTTCTTGCATACGAGTCCGCAAGACAGTGCGACATTTTCATGTTTTCGCTCTGCGTAAACTACCGACATAAAATTAAATATAAACGGTAATTTATAAAAGTAATTGATAAAAGTAGATAGAAGATCATTTTAATTCTTATCTCCACATCGGCACTGCCGCGGCTTGATTACAAAATACTGAATTCGAAGACGCCTGCCCTTCTACTAATTGTTAATATGACTTCATACTAGGTACTAGGTAGGCCTAGAGGGCTGAGAGTTGATGGCAACCTCCTGTACTTTCCTAACTCCCTGTCACACGTATAAATCTTTTCGACTCTCTTCGGCCCTATGACGTGCGGTGGAGGGAGGCCCAACAGCTGGAGACTGGATTACAGACCTCCTATACTTTTCTAACTCCCTGTTATACTTTTCTGAGTTTTTAAGCTAAAAGTAACGTAACGTTTTTGACATATGTTCCATAGCCTAAACATGAAAATGTCAAAAAAACAGAGGGAGTTACAATCATAACAAGGTGTACGGAATGTTTTTCTTTAAACTGTTACTGCCCTTATAAAAACATGTGTGATATTCCTTTGTCCCAAAGTAAATTAGACTAAACATCCCTTTGTCTTAATAGATATTTAGTCAGTCACTCACATTCTAAAAATCATAGGAGAGTAGGGCAGTGGCGGATTTAAGGGGGGGGGGGGCGGGGGTGGCGACCGCCCCCCCCCTTGAATATACTTTTTTCCAACGACTACGAAATTTCATATCAGAAATGAATAAAAGCGCTGTTTTGAGAGGTAATATTTTCAAAATTTTCCGAGGGAGGACCCCCGGCCCCGCAATATATCCCCCCCCCCCCAATAATATACTTCTGACGGCGCCAGGCGTCCCGGAGTTGTCTCAGTTTTGGACTTTAAATCCCGAACTTGTCTCCCGAAAAAACTTTTCGGGACGCTAAAATGTCCTAATTTTGAATAGAGACACCGATAATAGATTAATTCGTTTAAACAAATTCACATATTCTGATAATTTATTTTATAAAATAATTTATAGATGCGTAGTTTTAGCAAAATGTTTGTTATTGCCAATCTGAATCAACCGCATTTATTCCAATAAAAATAAGTACGAGTATTTGCTTTGATTCGATGGTCTTCAAATAGATATACTAACTTATCTAAATTAATTTACTTAATTTAACTATTTTGGCTCGTAGATATATGAAACGAAAATATTAAAAATCATCCCTTAGCTTCCGAGCTTACCGAAGGTAACAAACTGTGATAAATTTTCGTTCTCAAGAACGAAATTTATTTTAGGTATTTTAGACAAAGGGAATGATTAGGTGCACAACTTTTATTGTGTTACAATAACTATACTTTTAAGTTTGTATTATATTTTTTTTTAAAAAATGTACTTGTGTTCATGTTCATACTTGTTTTCCAACAAACTACACCATATACTTAATCTAGCCAAAAATGACCCTTTTGTGACTAAGTATTAAAATCAAATCTTACCTCAGAAATGCATTTAAGCGCTGTTTTGAGAGGTCATATTTTCAAATTTTTCCGGGGGAGGACCCCCGGACCCCCCGCTTTATGCACTATACAATAATTAACTGCTAACGACACCTATGACTTACGGTTAAGATATTGTACTGCAGTCGGGGTGGAGGAATTCTGAGACCCCCCCCCCCCCCCTTTCCATAGGGCTTTCAATACTCCCCCCCCCCTTTCCATAGGGCTTTCAATACTCCCCCCCCCCTTTCCATAGGGCTTTCAATACTCCCGAAACCCCTTGGAGGGTCAGATCGCCACCCCCTAGATGACACCCTTAATCCGCCACTGAGTAGGAGTAAGTAAGAATCTAAAGAAGTACCACCCCGAAGTGAGGGGTGTTTTTAAAGTGGTTATTACCTTTATTAAACTAATTGACTTCTACCCATCTAATTCAATCTATATTATTACCTTTATTAAACTAATTGACTTCTACCCATCTAATTCAATCTATATTATTACATCAAACCATTCATTCTTTTCATTATTCTGTTCTCTCATCAATTTAGCTTCAATTGTGAAAAACACTTTTCATATAATTTTAACCAAATACCTACCATTAATTATTCTTTCCTCAATTTAAACCCTTTGATTTTTATTTGTATAAATCATTTTACTCTCTATACCATTTGATTTCTATTTCTTACTATCTATTTACTCTCTATACTCTTTGATTTATATATGTTACTATAATTTTATTCTCTACACCCTTTGATTTCTATTTGTTACTATAATATTACTCTCTAAACTCTAAACCCTTTGATTTCTATTCGGTACTGTCACTGTTACTATCATTTTACTTTCTAAACCCATTTATTTCTTTTGTTACTATAATTTTACTCTCTAAACCCTTTGATTTCTATTTGCTACAATCATTTTACTCTCTAAACTCTTTGATTTCTATTTGTTACAACCATTTTACTCTCTAAACCCATTGATTTTTATTTATTACAATAATTTTACTTTCTAAAACCTTTGATTTCTATTTGTTACTATCATTTTACTTTCTAAACCCATTGATTTCTATTTGTTACTATCATTTTAGCTCCTCGCTGATATATTAGGAGCGGCAGAAAGAGCATCTATTACAGCATAATGACACTTGGTACTTCTTGTCTTTATGACCCATCTATTGCTGTCTGAAACGTCGCTTACATTTGAATTAAGTGAAATTTTTACAATTTTATCACTGGCACCGGATTGATGCAATAGCAGTTCGAGCAGTTATGTTCGATTTTTCAAAACAATTTTTCTTTTTTATAATCGTATTGGTAGCGTTTCGAGAAATTTCCCATCTCAATTTCCCATCCGTCCCTGGGCAGAGCCCCCAAATTTAATTAAATATAATTTCTAAATTTTATTCCACAGACTAATATTAACATGAGTGATGCATCTTTTAAAAGAATTGCATAAGAGAATAATAATCGATGGAAATGGTGAGCTTAGTGCACTCAACACTTCTCACCATTTTCACCAGGACAATAATATGAAAAGGGACAAACGACACGATATGAAGCTTTTAGGGTCCCATTTACAAGAATGGAAGGTCCCATAAACCTTCATATCCGAGAGCCTGGATATGGCACTTTGGATATGTACTTCCAACGACTACAGCCTAGAATAGACCCCCCCCCCCCCCATCCCTTAAATATATAGGTTGGCATTCCAAGAAACTTGAGCATCGACTCTAACAGGGCTAAATATAATATCCGTCCTAGATGGTAACGTAATGTCACTATATTAAATTAAACTATTTCCTTAATGGAATCAAATCGTACGCTATAAAATGGAATCTTTTATAGATATTTCCATTTAGAACACACAATCTTCCGTTTAATGTACAAAGATCAGGCCAATAAATATTTGTATTTCATCTACAACAAAAATTATTATGTATTAATAAAAACTTATTATTGATTTTGATTTTCTTCGTATTTACTTGATGCAAAGACTAACAATAAGCCTATCATTCAAAAGTTTATTCTACCAATTATGATTAGAAAGGTTAATAGAAAGTAACACAACAATATTGTCACAACAGGTTTTATTTTATGTATTTAATTTGTATAATGATTTAAAAGTATACACAATAATGATATAAAATAAATATAAATTGAATATTGAGGAAATTGACAATCATGATGAGTTGATAGTTAAAGAGTATGATTGTAATGGAGAGTCTAGTAGTGGGGGAGCCACCCTGCATTCTTACTGTTCTACCCACTCACTACACGCTCCGGACATCTCCTTTTCAACTATTATAAAATATATCACTTCACTACGCAAAAACGTCTGCTTGTATCAAGTTTAAATTTTAAATGCCTGTTTCAATTGTACATTAGACGATGTAAATCAATTTTTATTAAATTCGTCCTGCTAGAACGTAAAATATCGGTAAAAAGAAAGTGAAGTTGGAATTTTTTCCCGCCCTAAAATTCCAATTTTACATTTGAATCTCACGTTTACGCAAGCGTTGCGAGCAAACGCTTAGGCGGATAACGTTTTCCAACAAACTCGTTCTGGGCATTAAACAAATGAACATGTGTACCAAATTTCAACTAAATCGGTCCAGTTATCGTCATCGGCTGATTTCGTGACGCGGTTTTTCTGCTAGTTGATATCGTTACCGGTCGTCTTTCCCGAATTCACTCCCCGACTCTCGGCGCAGTAACGTGCCATAAGGAACTTCGTTCCAAAATCAACAGCTGGAATATATTTATTTTACCTCAAAGTAAAGACCAAACTTAGTCAGCTGTAAAATAAAGTAGTCATTCCACGATTCATACAATGATTCCTGTACAGTCATTCCACGATTCATTCAATGAATTCCATTACAGTAATTCCACGATTCATTCAATGATTCCAGTACAGTCATTCCACGATTCATTCAATGAATTCCATTACAGTAATTCCATGATTTATACAATGATTCCATTACAATCATTTCAAGATTCATACAATGCTTTCATTAGTCATTCCATGATTCCATTACAGTCATTCTATAATTATAATGATTCCATTAGCCATTCCATAATTCATACAATGATTCCAGCACTGTCATTCTTTTAAAAGCTGTAAACTCATAAATAAATCTTGATTAATAATAAAAATGTATGAAAGAACCTAACCTCTACCATTAAAAACCGGGTTGTATTACAGGAAATTACATTATCTCAAAGATATATTTAGAGAAGGTGATAACAATAGAAGAGTGGAGCACGTGGTCCCCACTGTTATCAGAGTTTTAACACTGATAAAAATATGAAAGGGCATACACCGGAAAACTGATAGACCTGATAAGAAACCACTCAGGAGCTTTTCTCTTTGTGTATTGAACACTAACTGATACAATGAAAGCTTCGACACGGGACAGCTTTTACCAGCTGACAGGTTCGTACATTTGAAACAAAGGCAGATAAATTTGGTATTAAAGTTTCATTTTTTTTTTTATAATGAGAAAAAGAGATTGCATCAGATTTAATGTGACAGAAATATATCTTTCAAAGCGACGTAATATGACCACTGGCAAATGGTAAAATTACCACTGGTTAACGTAGCACGGAGCCATAAATAAATATTTGGCTGATGTCGGTCAGCAAATTTAATCTAGTCATATTTAATAAAGCTAAATATCCAGCACTGGGAATCCGTAACAAACATAGATGCTATGTCAGGATTTTATTTAGTACAAATCAAACTACAAGCTATGTGTATTGGGAAATATTTTCTCAGCTTCTAATTCCATTTTATTTGACCGACGAAGCGATTTACCTGAGTGAGCTTTATTTGATAAGTGACAAGGTACGGTATAACATTTTTCTTTACTTCGAGATAAAATATTTATATTCCAGTAGTATTTTAGTTCAATATCAATTTACTAAATATTTGTAGATTGGTTGTTTTCACTGAGATTTCATGGTAGTAAACGTTTGAATGATAAACTTGACTTGACATTTTGCTAGTCTTTATAATAAGTGAAAACGAAGAAAATCAAAAACAATGTTCTTATTTAAATAATTTTTGCTGTAGATAAAATAAAAATATTAATTGATATGAGCTTTGTATTATCAGGAACATTGTGGGTTAAATGGGAATAACGGGGGTTATACGGTAAAATGTTTCATTTTACGCAGTCACTGGTAACGTAGCACGTAGTCATTGGTAACGTAGTACGTAGTCACTGGTAACGTAGCACGTAGTCATTGGTAAACGTAGTATGTAGCCACTGGTAACGTAGCACGTAGTCATTGGTAACGAGGTACGTAGCCACTGGTAACGTAGCACGTAGTCACTGGTACGTATTGGCTACGTACTACGTTACCAGTGGCTACGTACTACGTTTACCAATGACTACGTGCTACGTTACCAGTGACTACGTACTACGTTACTATTTGCTACGTACTACGTTACCAGTAGTCACTGGTAACGTAGTACGTAGCCACTGGTAATGTAGCAAGTAGTCATTGGTAAACGTAGTACGTCGCTACAGGTAACGTAGTACCACTGTAAAATGGTACTTCGTTTAGACATAGTCTGTCAATTTGTGCAGCACATAGCTTTCTCGCTTCCGATTTCGTAAACTTTATTCATTTAATGTTTCTACAACCTACAATTGTCAAATTTATTATTTAATATTCCCCCGTTTTGTAAGTATTTTAAAATTGTTTTGACTTTTTACCTAAATTGATGTATCAATTTAGCAAAAGTTAAAGAGCGCAGACGGTTCAAATTAATCTAGGGCTATCTGCGGGTAACTTTCGATAAGCTATAAAAGTCTCATTCAAATCGAATAAGTACTTTTGAAGCTATAGGTGTAAATAAATGTATGTTTGTGCGCATGTGCGAAGAGCAACAAATAGGCGCAGAAGGTTGAAACTTATATGGGACCAACATTAGGTAAATTATGACTTAACATCCAAATATCATCAAAATCGGACGAGTAATAATTAAGATATGGGGGTTCGTAAAAATTGAGCGAAAGACCGAAATACAGACACGGAACCAAAAAATGTACCCTGATGTCCGAAACGGATTTCTGGTACTTCTTTAGATTGTTACTCCTCTATGTTTTTTTTAGGATATAAATGACTTTGACTATACAACTATTAAGACAAAGGGATGTTAAGTCCAATGTACTTTGGGACAAAGGAATATCACACTTCTGTTTTGATAAGGGTAGTAACAGTCTAAAGAAGAACATTCCGTACACCTTCTTTAGATTGTTACTCCCCTCTGTTGTTTTTATAAAGGGAGTAACCATCTAAAGAAGTGCCGGATTTTCTGTCTTGGAATTTTTGAAAAAGGAAACATAACATTTTTACATAGCTTCCGTTACCTCCGGTAAGCTTGGAAGCAAAAATTATAAAATTGGTATATAATCATGGTAAATAATATGTTGATTCTTTATTACTTCAACCATTAGCATAGTTAAGGGTTCTAGGACAAGTAGGGGCTTCCCCCCCCCCCCCCCCCAAATACAAAAAATTGTACTTTAAGTCGAGTAAAGCGGTAAAGAAGAAGGACTAAGCTACCTCTCCCAACACTAACATATGTTTACATAAGAGAACACATACAGACATGTTTACAATATAATACCAACAAAGCAAAAGTATAAATTCAAAAGTAAATCCATAAACTCAAAAGTATAACAAAGAAAACAAATCAAAAAGGAAGTTAAGTAAAATAAAAAACTTATATTGACGCCTTCTTTCTTTATATTTTATTTATTCATACAAGAATTCCTTTATTTGATTTATCTATTGCATTTTCACAAGAAAATGAATAAGGGAAAAATATTATATCAAAAGAAATAAAAAAAAAAATCATATTGTTTAAATATTTCTTTATTCAAAAATACTTCTATAATAGTATTAAGTATTTTTAACAAAAAAAAAAAAAAAAATATTAAAAGAAAATAAAAAAGGTATGAAATCAAAAGATGACACTATGATTATTTTCTATTTCAAAGTGCAGTCGAGTGTATTTTAATTTTCTTAAAAAATAAAGTAGAACAACCAGGAAAGTATTAAAAACTTATTTTTAGCTTTTATTGTGATGTTCACAAAAAAAAAAAAAAATCTTTCGTAAATCAAGACACGACAAAGGGGAAATTTACTGGTTTCCTTTTTATAAAGTCCTTTTTTAGTATTTCAGTCAGACAAAAAGTAAAAATAAATTTGGTAATACACTTGGGAATTTTGCTTTTTCTTCTATTTTTTATTCTTTACATCAAGCGTGATTTTTTTTTATTTTTTAGTATTATTTTTCTCTGGACCCATACAGCCTTTTGGGAGTTATATAAAAAAAAAGAAAAGACTATTCATCTTTGTTTTGCATTACTAAAGAATAAAAAACAAAACGAAACAAGACAAGAAAAAACCTATACTTTACGAATTAAGTTTTTAAAAAAATAAAAAAATAAAAGAAGGATTTATTTAAGTTATTGTCACGTTTAGTTAGCATATGTTAAGTATGTTAGGATTTAACAAGTACATAAATTATGTAATAATATACGGCCTTCTGAGTTCAACATTAAGATTTCCAATGTTATAAATTATTTTTTGACCTTTAGTTAAAGAGAAAATACAATGACCACACTTATGATTTTATCTACATATAGTTGGAAATTATTATAACGGACTTCCCTTATAACGGACATTTAAAAATGTATAATTGAAACGAGCTTCTTAACATTAAACAAAATATGCATTTTGTCTGTCTGTCTGTCTGTCTATATGTCTGTCAGTAACGTAACTAGACGATAACTAGAATAAAACATGACTGAGTTTGTTAAAATTAGATATACATGTTCTTTTTACTAATACTCAGGCTAAGTACGTTGGTCAGCGTTATCCATCCAAGAGTTCGCGCGCAACGCTCGCGTAAACGTTAGCTTCAAATGTTAAATTTGAATTTGAGAACGGAAAAAGATTCTATCATCATCTACACACGATGAACATTTTCTACAAATACAATTTTTTAATAAAACCAACAACAACGTCGCTATAAAGTGATAAAGATCGTTAAATTTATTAAAGCTAACCTAAACTTTAAAATAAAGAAAACTTTCTACTGATATCTTACGTTCTAACGTAACGATTTCAATAAAACTTCGTAACATAAGTACATTTGAACAATAAAACTTCATACGCATCGCCTAAAGTAAATTTAAAACATGCATGTAAAATGTCAACTTAATACAAGCACAAGTTTTTATGTACTGAAGTGATATATTTTAAATTGAGAAGGCTGAGGCGTGAGGGTTAGGGAACAGTCCGGTTCCCCTTACTTTACTACAACCATCCTCTTTGATCATAAACTCATCATGATTAACTTTTTTCTCAAATATTTAATACATATAATTTATCTTTACAAGTTATTGCTAGTATTCATACTACGGAACGTTTAAATTTAATTTAAATCAAATTCTCAGCCTAGTTCTATTGTCGTTTGTTGACTTCTAAGACTTGTAGAAACATTTGAAAGCTTAATTCGGGATTAGGTATCGATATCGTCAGAGGAAAGTATTCTTCAGTGTAGCTTAATTGGTTAGAGCTCCCGCACACTGGATATGAGGGGGAGGTCCGTGGTTCGAGTCCCGGCGCTGAAGTCTATTTTTTTTCTCTGTCTGCCTCCCTTTATAAATAGTAATTATAACACCTAATTTGATTTAAATATAATTTATTGTAAGACGCTCGCTTCAATGATAAAAAAAAATGTTTTACTTTTAATTTTCAACTCCGCTAAGTATAAATAATTATTTTCTTTTAATTTTGTCTCTTCTCTAACTCCGCCAGTTAGCATCGTATATTTAGCAGTGTGATTTTATAATTTATATTTAATGAAAAGCGTAAGGAACTTCGTTCCTACCGGGTATCCCGCGACACCACACGCATTATTTTATATTGGTGTATGATAAACACTTTTGAATAAGTAACTATGTACTGTACTTTTATCGATGTACACACTTTTGCATTATAATTTAAAACAATTATTTGTTATAAAACAGACATTTAATAAAACGGACAAGCTTAAACCCTATAATAGTCTGTTATTCTACTGTTTATTAAATAAACGAGAAAGTGTAAAAACTCAAAATAATAATTTTCATAATAATGCTTGAGGGGGAAGGATTTAGAAACTAGAAAAAGCTTTCTAAATCTATTTGAAGATTCTGCTACGATTTCAAATAGCAGCAACATTTTTTGGTAGTTGGCCAAGATATGTTTGAGCTGCTTGTATTTTCCTCGTGAACAAGAATTAATCAACTATAAAGCTAAATCAGCTGACTAGAGAAAACAGCTGATACAAGCTAAAAATACAACGCCAACTATGAATGGAAAGAAAATGTATCAAGAAATATTCGTAAGAATATAAAAATGAATTAAATAAAAAACAGTAATGTACAGGAAAATAAGGAAAAAATAGACTGCCAATTGGTGTGGCACATAGATCAATTTAGCAAAAGTTAAAGAGCGCAGACGGTTCAAATTAATCTTGGGATATCTGCGGGTTACTTTCGATAAACTGTAAAAGTTTCATACAAATAAGATAAGTACTTTTGAAGCTATAGGTGTAGATAAAAGTATGTTCGTGCGCATGTGGAAGAGAAACAAATAAGCGCAGAAGGTTGTATGGGACCAAAAATGAGCTAATTATGACCTACGATCAAAATTTCATTAAAATCGGACGTGTAGTTTTTAAGATATGTTGGTTCGCAAAAATTGAACGACGGACCGACAGACAGACACGAAACCAAAAATGTTCTCTGATGTCTGAAACGGATTTCTGTCTTGGAATTTTTGAAATCGGAGACATAAATGTTTTTTCGTTCTTCAGAACGATCACATAGCTTCCGTTACCTTCGGTAAGCTCGGAAGCAAAATTAAATTAACGATTTGTACGTAGTTTTGAAACATTAAACAACTTTATTTCTATGATAAACTGAAAAAAAAAAAAAACTCCTAAAGATTTTTTAGGCAGCTGGCGAAACCAAAAAAAAAAAAAAAAACGATAATTGACTAACGATTTAAAACTTAACGTTATAGAAGTAATTGACAGAAGATTTACCAGATAGATTGCAAACGGAGGATGCGAAGATAAATGATTGTTTGTAAAGGCAAAGCAAGATGGATTTTCCGTGGAACCCATTAAGAACCATTATTGATCTCGACTCAAATAACGTTTAAATGTATTTGGGATTCAATTCAACTGGTAAATTCCCCGCTAACTGGGAGGTTTCGAAACCTGTTTTTCACTTTCTCTATCTACTGGTAAATTCAATCATCGTGTTGAACACGATGTGTATTAGTATTGCGTGTAAATCGGTTTCAATCGAGTCAGGATAATGGATAGGAGAAGGTAAAATCGAACCGCAGTCATTGCTAATTTGAGAGTAATTTGTACTGTTCTCGAAATTCTCAGTAAATTTACAAATTACGTTGCATTTTTTTATGTTTATTTTTTTTTGTTAAAGCAAAACTATTTTAATTTGAATGAAACTTGTTATTTTCACAAAATAATAAGACTAGAGTTACCCTTTAGTGTTGTGATAAAATGATTTAATGTGGGAAGGAGATTAGAGTGAATGTTTCCAAAGGGTTAGAGTCCGAACCACATTGCTATCTATTAAAAATACAAATTTATCTCTAAAAATAAACGATTAGTTTAAATTCTATACAGGGATATAATGGAATTCGAAATATTCAGATATATTGAAAGTTTAGGTCTTCCAACGTTGACTGTAACGATAATTAAACATCAAAAAATATAAAACTCGAAAAGGTTTTATAGTTATAAAATAAAAAAAACAATCTAGAAGCAATTTTAGAATTTTCTAAAACAAATCGTAACTAATACCTTAACTAATCGGTGGTATGTCTCTACAACCGAACAAAGCTAAAAAAAATCGGACCGAGACAACTCAGACTAACTTTCTCATATAACATTTTATAATTACTTAGTCCAATTTTTTCCATTTATTAGTTTTTGAGTTTTCCTAGGTAAATTTAATTATTATTGAACATTTTTTCAAAGTGTATCATGAAAATAACTTCTCCTCGGCAGGGAATCGAACATGGCCTCTCTCCATCCGTGTTAGAAGTGTGAGTAGCTCCATGCTACTCGTATATCTAGTTTCTCAGGAACTTTCGAGAATTAATTTTTTCCACGTTTTTCCAGAATTTTGGAGTAAAAATTCATTTTTCCGTGGTAGGCTGTGAAATAGTAACTTTAGAGCCTAAAAAACATAGCTAAAATCCATTTTTTCATTACGTGGACTTAAAAAATCTTTTCATTACTCCTAGCTGTAAAGAAAAAATCTTTTACGTCCTAGGAACTAAAAGATTTTTTTTTTCCGGCGGGTAGTTGTCAAAACTTCCGTTAGTAGCGCTGCAGTCTTTGTAGAAATGCTTCTAGTACGATAAAAATCCGCTAGATGTCAATGCGTTTTATTTATCTTTTCTTATAGTGTAACCTCTTTTTAAGGTTTCTTTTTTTAAGTCTTAAGTATGTACTAATATTTGTAATTATAATATATTAATTAGTGATTAATATTTAATGTTTTTTCATTGTCTGCTACCTCGGAAAAAATAGCATATGCTACGCGACTGTGAAGTGTGTTTTCTTCACCGCGGCAATTACATTTACTGTCGAGCGAAGCGAGAAACTCACTTCACAGCCTAGTAACATAATATACTATTCTCGCGATTTCACCTCGGAGTATAATTTTTTCTAAACATGTAAAAACTGTCCAGGCGTCTGCACAGAGAGACGACAGACAGAAATTTTATAAAAACCACTATTCTGGACTCAGGGGGCTCAAAACGTGTAAATTCATCAAACCCTCAAAATCGAATATCCGCGCCATCGCAATACTTTCTCTCAGTGGCGTACACAGGGGGGGGGGGGGGGGGGGGGGCCAAGGGCCCCCCCCCCCCCCCCGAAATGATTACATACCTAAGACCCGCCATACACTTAAAACTAAAAAAACACAGTAATGAACAGATGCATTCGAATTGGCTGTAAATATTTTCCAATAAAAGGAATTAATTAAGTATTATCTTATGGTGTGTATACACTTAATCACCCCAAATAAGCTCAGCCCGGATTTGCCGATAGAATTAAATTTATTAAACACTATACCGGCCCGATTGTCGGCTGGGCCCGGATTTTGCCGATGGAATTGAATTTATTAAACACTATACCGGCCCGACTGTCGGCTGGGCCCGGATTTTGCCGATGGAATTAAATTTATTCAACACTATACCGGCCCGACTGTCGGCTGGGCCCGGATTTGCCGATAGAATTAAATTCATTCAACACTATACCGGCCCGACTGTCGGCTGGGCCCGGATTTTGCCGATGGAATTAAATTTATTCAACACTATACCGGCCCGATTGTCGGCTGGGCCCGGATTTTGCCGATGGAATTAAATTTATTCAACACTATACCGGCCCGACTGTCGGCTGGGCCCGGATTTTGCCGATGGAATTAAATTTATTTAACACTATACCGGCCCGACTGTCGGCTGGGCCCGGATTTTGCCGATAGAATTAAATTTATTAAACACTATACCGGCCCGACAGTCGGGCCTGTCGGCTGGGACCGGATTTTGCCGATGGAATTGAATTTGTTAAACACTATACCGGCCCGACTGTTGGCTGGGCCCGGATTTTGCCGATGAAATTAAATTTATTAAACACTACACCGGACTGTCGGCTGGAACTGGATTTGCCGATAGAATTAAATTTATTAAACATTATACCGGCCCGACTGTCGGCTGGGCCAGGATTTTGGCCGATGGAATTAAATTTATTAAACATTATAACGGCCCGACTGTCGGCTGGGCCCGGATTTTTGTCGATGAAACTAAAACTATTAAACACTATAGCGGCCCGATTTTGGCTGGACCGAGATTTTTGCTGATGGAATTAGATTCATTGAATTAAATCGGCTCATTTGCCCACTAGGCCTTGATTTTTGCCAGTGGATCTTAAAACATTAAACTTGATCGACCCGATTTCGGCTGGGCCCGATTTTTCGGCAATTGAATTCAATGATTTTTTTGTGGTTTTAGTCCAGTTCAATAGCATAGGTTGCATTATAGGACAGCTTCAATTCATTACGAATCCTAATGCAATGAATTGAATTTGGATTCGTAAAAATAGACTGCTCCGATTGACAGCTAGGCCCGGATTTTTTGCTATAGAATTAAGTGCATTGAATTGATTAGGATGAGTACAATGAATCGGCCTGATTGCTAGTAGGCCCGATTTTGTCGATGGAAATTATGCATTAAAATAAATTGGGATGCGTTCAATAATAGACCCGATTGCCGGCTCGGCCTAGGTGTTAAGCACATTAAATTAAATGAGGCCCGAGTCAACTCGAACTTTTGCCGATGGAATTAAATTAATTGAATTAAAATATGCACACTAGACTGGCTTGAACGGGAAAATGATGGTTGTGGATTTCAGTAGCAAATTTTTGTTTTGGACCAAGATTGTGTGTAGAACGCTACGTGGGTCCTCTTGTCGATGCGGCATTCCCCTTTTGCTGACTCAGGTCGGACTAGTGTTCGTCGACATGTAGTGGGAAAACAGGCAATATTAATAAATCGATTTATCATTTTGTGAAAAAACTGATTCATATTACATACTAATAGTAAATTTAAATCTAAAAACTCAAAATGTGTTCAGAAAACATTTGATGTTAAATGTCCCATGTAATTACCCAGCGAATGAGCGAATGATTCTTTTGTTTTGCAATAGGTATTTAATTTTCTTAGAGAAGAATTCTCTTCTAGATAAAAATTTGAAATTCGTATGTGCTCCAAATCCACGTTTGCTTTTGCAGTATGGATCACGTTTTGCTTCCGAGCTTACCAAAGGAAACGGAAGATATGTGACAGTTCTGAAGAACGAACAATTTTTATGTCTCCGATTTCAAAAATTCCAAGACAGAAATCTGTTCAACATCAGGGTACAGTTTGGGTCCCTTGTCCGCCTGTCCTTAAATTTTTGCGAACCAACATATCTTAAAAGCTATTCGTCCAATTTTATTGAAATTTTGGTGGTAGGTCATAATTAGCCAGGTTATAACATTATGCTGGTCCCGTATAAGTTTCAATCTTCTGCACCTATTTATTTCTCTTCCACATTCGCACAGACATACATTTATTTACACCTATATCTTCAAAAGTACTCATCTGATTTTTATGAAATTTTAATGGTTTGTTTAAAGTAGCCCGCAGAAAACCCAAGAATAATTTCAACCGTCTGCGCTCTTAAAATATTGCTATATTGATACTTTCAAAAGTAAAATTTACTATATTCATGTTAAATTTACTCAATTTTCCCTCCTTTTTTAAATTAGTCAAAATTGGTTTGATTTTTACCTGATTTAAAGTATCAATTTACCAAAATTTAAACAGCGCAGACAGTTAAAATTAATCTGTGAGCTTCTATCAGATAAGTTTTATAAAATCAGATGAATATTTTTGAAGATAAGGTGTAAATAAATGTGTGTGCACATGTGGAAGAGAAATGGTGGCAGGTGGAGAAATGTGGTGGAGGGAAATGGGACCAGAAGATTGGACCTTATATAGGACCAACAATGGACTTTTTATATGCTAATTAACTGCCATCCGAATTTCATTAAAATCAAAAGAGTAGTTTTTAAGAATTGTTCGCCATGATTGAGCGAGAGACAGACTAACAGCCAGAAACGGGATCAAAAATGTCTGATAACTGGAACAGATTTCTGTCTTGGAATTATTGAACTCGGAGACATAATCGTTCTTTAGAACGATCACATCAAATAGTCACTATTAAATAGTGAGGTGTTACCTCATAGGATTTTAATTTAATTAAATATGAGGTTAGAAATTGAAATTAGAGTGTTGAAAAGGGGGAGAAATTACAATTATAATGAATTATGGGGTATGCTAAACCCGCATATAAGTTAAATTAGGTTGGGCCCCCCCCCCGAAAACATTTTCTGTGTACGCTACTGCTTTCTCTTTATATAAAAAAGTAAAAAATGGGAATGAGACAACTCAGACAAACTTTCTCATACACGAAGTCATAATTACTTACCTCCAGTTACTTACTTCGCCCAGTGTTTTCCGTTTATTATTTTTCGAGTTTTCCAATAGGTAGATTTAATTATTATTGAACATTTATCAAAATCATCATAAAAATAACTTCTCGGTGGGGAATCGAACCCAGCCTCTCTCCGTCCGCGTTTAAAGCTATTTTCTCAAAAACTAGATTTTTTCTCAGAAAAACAGCTTATATTTAAATGGACTACTTTTTAGATTTTGATTTTTTTTTATCAATATTCCCCATTTTCGAGAAATATATATATTTATATATATATATATATATATATATATATATATATATATATATATATATATATATATATATATATATATATATATATCACATAGCTTTCGTTACCTTTAGTAAGCTCGAAAGCAAAATAAAACTTGACTAGATTCTATAGTTCTACCTTCATCTATCAAAAGCGAAATACTCGTAAAATAAAAAGCAATTGATGAGTAAGATTAATTGCAAAACAAAACCAACTCAAACAAATAAAGAAATAATTAAACCCTTGCTTGTACAAGCATAGCGTGACTTAACTAGTAAAACCCACATGTTCTTATTTTTTAATATACTTGCAAATTAAAAGCGAGTTTAAAAGTTATGAAGCACATCGATTCTTTTTAACTGAAATGTTTACTCGAGGAAGGTCATGGTCGAAAATGGTTTTTAATAAGTGCACCTTGCCTTTCGTAAATCCAATTTATCTTGGATAATTAATTCGTTCTAGAGTTGAGAGACCTGTATTTAGTAGAGGTAAGGATGGAATATCAATGTAACACAGAACAGAGAAGGTTGTATTCGAAATGACAGTGTATTTTACATATCTTCAACGACGGATCATTACCTTACATAATTACTTAGCCCTACCTGAATATTATACTTCTTGTATATCTCCTTTCAAATACATAACACATAATTAAGCACATACATTACCATGTAATAATTCATTAAATATCATTAATCTCACACTAATATAATTCAATTATCTCTATAAGTTATAAATAAAAGTCAAAATGTCATACTAATCATTTTAAATGGGCTCATTCCTTTTCATTTAAAATATTAATCTCTGTGGCTGTTTGAATTGTAATATTTTTACTAAGTTTTTTTTTAGCTTGCTTTCTTGTTTGTTCGTTTGTTTGTCCAGTACAAATCTTGCAATCGATTTTTAACTTCCCGAGTAGCTAGACATTTGAAACTTTTAGAATAGCTCAGAACACGATGATAATGTATTATTTTAATACTTTTAGCCATCTTTCAGCAGAATTTAATTAGTTTTCAGCAAATTTTGCAGTATGGAAAGTTAGTTCGAAAAAAATCCGCAAGATATTATATTGGTTATGACATATCCCATATTTACAATCTTTATTTTGACGGGTTTCAAATTTATGATTAATGACAGAAAATTTAAAAACGTATTATATAAAAAGTTCTTTTTATCTTGTAATTATTTACAAACTTTTATTAAACTTGCAATGTTTGTATGTATGTACATAATGTTGGGGTCAAATCATACAAATGAATTTTAAAGCAGTTATCCTCAACAGATTGAATTGAATGTTTGTATACACGTTTAGTTTGGATGACAACGCATGGTTAGCTAAGTGACGTCATTCTAAATCCAATATGGCGGGCAGTTCAAGATGGCGGACTAGTTTGTTTTTTTAGAAAATCCATAATATGGGTATCAAATGAAGTCTGAGTGTCGTATGTCGTCTGTGAAGACGCGTGGAGCCTAAACTACTGGGCCGATTTTGACGAAATTTGGCTTAAATGTTCAGAAAAATCATACTCCGACGCGGAATCAATGAATGAAATTTGGGAGTTCACACAGAAAAATTTTTTTTTCGAAATCGGTTTCGATGATTTTGATTATGCAATTCTAAAATGTAGTATATTTAAATACGAATGTAACGATATAAGCCATTTTCCCGAGAAAATTCTAGTTCCTGAGAAAAAAAGCTTTAAACGCGGACAGAGAGAGGCCGGCTTCGATTCCCCACCGAGGAGATGTTATTTATTACGATAAATTGTTATTTGTATGATAAATTTTTACATAATGTTCAATAATATAATTAAATTTATCTAAGAAGACTTGAAAAACTAACAAATGGAAAACACTGGGCTAAGTAATTATGAACTCATTCATGAAAAAGTATGTCTGAGTTACCTCGATTTTTTAAACTCTATTTCCTGTAATTATGAACTAGTATATTATGAGAAAGTTTGTCTGAGTTGTCTCAGACCAACATTTTTTTACATCTCCAGGACTATTGTAATTAATGTAGTAAAACAGGATGCATATTATACAAATATGACAGTAAACCTAATACCGATATTGTTTTATAAGACTTTAAAAGTGTATCTTTGCACTCACAAGTTCAGATTAAAATTTAATTTAAATGCATTTTGGTAAATTCAGTTTTAAGTTTTTACTTACAGAAGTTATAATCGTAATATTCCAAGAATAATCAATTCAATAAGTTACTTTTTATTAGTCACACAATACTTACAACTTTCAGAGATAGCTAAGTACTGATGAAGTTAAGTAAGTTTTGACAAGTAAATATTTGACATCGATGCCTTTTTAATCAAATTATTAAGATAGTCATTTATTAGGGAGATTTCAGTGAATTTGACGGTTTTGTGAGAAGATATTACAGTGCAAACTCGAAAGGGTAATGTAAACCGTAAGTATAATTAGTGAGGAACATGATAGGTTTTAGTCGCAATGATTGCCTAAGCTTATCCTTGGTTTGATACTATCTCTGTGCTTATCTCTAGAGATAAATGACATAACACTAATTGCATTAGAACACTTTACGACAGATAGGTGAGTGTTTGAGACACGTTTCAAACACAAAACCAAACTCAATGTCTGTTTTACTTGATGTGTAACACGTTCTTATTTCTGTGTAACACCGTCTTACCTTGTCTTATCAACCCTACCCTACATGTCTTGATTAATTCACATATTCTGATAACTCCTTCCTAATTTAACCCCCCTCATCTCATCTTGCTAATGGATATTATAATCTGCTAATAATCTAATAATCAGTTCTAAAGCCGCAGCGTCTAATGTAACGTCCTCCTCCATCTAATGTATACTCCTCCAATTAACAGGGCGTCCATCTTACTTTTTCATAAGGGGGGGCTGTCTTTTCCTCAGTGGGGACTTTGATTTTTTTTTTTGAAAAAAAAAATTATCACAATTTTTAATGCTATTAGACACACTCTAGCCTTTTAACCCAGTACAAATACCAGTATTCAAGAATTTTGTCCGAAAGGAAATTATTTATATACGTATGTATTAAAAATAATTAAATAATCAAATTTAAATAAATATAATAAAAAAAAACGTGAATGACAAAAAAAATTATTTGATTTTACACTTTTACTTTCTCAAATAAAGAGAAAGTATTGTGATGGTGCGAAACTCTGATTTTGAGATTTTGTTGGATTTACACGTTTTAAGGTCCCCTGAGTCCAAAAAATGTCCGTCTATCGTCAGTCTGTGTAGACAGACGCCTGGAGCCTAAACTAGAGGGCCGATTTTGACGAAATTTGGCTTATATGTTTAGAAAAATCATACCCCGAGGCGATATGGAGAAATTAATTTTAGCCTCAAACTTGGGGGGTGCTACCTTCCAAACACTCTAAATGAACGTGCAAAAAAATGATTTCTCGAAAACGGTTCCGACGATTTTGATTAAATAATTCTAAAATTTAGTCCATTTAAATACGAATCTAACGAAATAAGCCGCTTCTCCGGGAAAAATCTAGTTACTGAGTAAAATATCTTTAAACGCGGACGGAGAGAGGCCGGGTTCGATTCCCGCCAAGGAGAAGTTATTTTTATGATACATTTTGATGAAATGTTCAATAATAATTAAATGCACCTACGAAAACTTATAAATGGAGACATTGGGCTATTTATGAACTCGTAAATGAGAAAGTTTGTCTGAGTTGTCTAGGACCGATTTTTAGTTGTTTGTTTTCGTGAGCTTCCGTTTCTTTTTTTAAAACTGCAAAAACGTTTTTAAACAAAAGTTAATACTATAAAGAGCCAGTAAAACTTTTAATAGCTTGTAAATAAGAAACATCAAAATTCACGGGCATATTAGGTAATATTGAAGAAGGTTTTTGCTCGTGACGTCACCGTTATGAGATATCGAAAAAAGATATTTCGATCACCTGTACTTTTTGTTGTGTGAACATTAGGGTTGGGACATCGATAGCTTAACATCGATATTTTTGATACATCGATATCGATCTTCCAACCCAACGAACAAAACAAAAAAAAAGGTCGCTGGTTTAAAAAAATCCCTCGTCCTCTTTCCCAATATTCGTTATTGGCGTTTTTCGGGGTCCGATACGATACATGTATTTCATCATTTCATGATTTCATTCATTCAGGCATTCATGATTTCAGGAAAACATCGATGTTGTTCGGTACATCGAAATATCAACATCGATGTTTTTAAGTCCGATACATCGATGTTTTCGGTTTTCGATACATCGACATCGATGTCCCAACCCTAGTGAACATGTATCGTTTTAAAAACGAATCCGGATCCGAGACGCTATCATAACGATGTGTCTGGTAATAATACTCTAACTATATTGTCATTGAAAGTATAATGAATATACTTAAGCTGAACTCAGCAAACATTTTTATCTACGATTGATAAGAAATATAAACATTATATCTTTGTTTAGATGCGTAGAAAGTTATTATTTACGTACTTGTATTCGTTGCGCATGCGCGCGTCTCATAGTTCTGAAGTATTCCTCTTCTTTACCACACTAGTGCGGTAAAGAAGAGGAATTCTTCAGCTTTACGCACGATTACCGAGTTTGTTTACATTTGACAAAACTAATTTGCTGTTCTTTTATTAAAGTAACTGTTTATATCGAGTTTTTAGTGAAAAACAATGAGTGAATCAAGTGACATTGACGAAAATGTGGAGAATAATACTCCTCCAGAAATAATTAATTCGACAAAAAATACAGCTCAAGAATTAATGTCATCTTTATCAAGAGAGAGATACGAACTTACATACAGCAAGTTTATTTTTTTCTGTATTTATTATTTAAATCTAACAATCGTAGATAAAGTACGGTACGCAACTCGTGCGAAAACGGCATTTTGCATTGCGAGTGTGGAGTTTGCACCCGAGCGATAGCGAGGGTGCAAACTCCACACTCGCATGCAAAATGCTACTTTCCGCACTCGACGCGTAATGTACTATTAAATATTTCGTGCACATATATGGAGAGACAAAGGAAAGACAATAAGAGTTAGGTGGATTCCACGTAACTTATTCTTTGAAGATTAACTCAAGAATTAACTGAAAGGCAAGTTTAATGGAGTGTCACGGGTTGGGCTTTCATAATAAATCTCTATAATTCGACCTCGGGTCTAATCGATTAGTTTGCGAAGCGTTTGATGTATTATTAAACAAGCTCATCCCGAACTTCTAGCGTTCATCTTCCTTCAGCAGATAAATATTATCAAACCGGTCTTCCATTCCTCTCAAACCAAGTACAACTCTAGATGATTTTACCTTGCATTCCATCACATTTTAAAGTTTTGTCTAAACATTGGTCAGAATTGAAATTTTTTTGGTCTACTTTTTCATTTTATACATTCCATAAACCGAATCCGACCTTAACTTTTTTCGTATATGTATATGTATGTGTGTCTGTCGCCCCAGTCAGACTTTATAGGCGCAAAACTGGCTAAATAAAATCGATTTTTTTTCAGGGGTGAGCGCAAACATGTTGCGCAATGTGTAGGCTTGGTCCCATCTAAAAATATTAAGTAGAACTAAAGTTATTTTACAATTTTATAAAAAAAAAAAGTATATAAAACATAAGCTAAATAATTACAAGATAAAAATAATTTTTTATATACTACGTTTTTAAATTTTCTGTTCAATCATATGTAATATTGATAATATAATTGTCATTGTTAGTTATAGTTATATATAATTTTAGTGAAAAAAAAAATACATAGTTTCGAATTTATTTACTTCACATAATAATGACGACCATCTAGAGAGCTGATGTTAAACATATAAAAGGACAAATCTTTGTACAATAGATCTCACCAAAACCGAATCTAAACCGTGCCATTGATATGCCCCTGTGTAAGGACAGTAAGAGAAGAAAAATGTGTACAACTAAAGAAGTGCAGATGCAGAATAATACCTAAGGCACACGTGTAAACTAACCTGGGTGTCACACGTCAATTAATTTATTTCTCTGTTTACTTTTCGCTGTCATTCAATAGGTTTGTTCCAACCACACCTCAAACTAGTTTTAAACTGTACGGCGCATGTGCATTAGCAAAAAACGTTCTAATGTGGTCCGATGCGCATGCGTCGGACACTTCCAAACCAGTTTGAAGTGTGGTTGGAACAAACCTAATGTTTACCTCTTAATAAAAAATCACAATTTGAAACCCGTCAAAATGAAGATTGTAAATACTATGGGAAATGTCAAAACAAATAAAATAACTTGCGGATTTTTCCCGAACTAACTTTTCAAACAGCAAAATTTGCTGAAAGCAAATTAAATTCTGCTGAAAGATAGTTAGAAGTATTAAAATAATGCATTGCCATCGTGTTCTGAGCTATTCTTAAAAGTTTCAAATGTCTAGCTACTCGGGAAGTTAGTTAAAAATCAATTTCAAGATTTGTACTGGACAAACAAGAAAGCAAGCTAATAAAAACGTAGTAATAAATATGAAATTTCCCTCTGAGGCTATGAAAATAGGCGTCAATATAGACATCATAATTTTTTTCATATGTATTACATGAATACAAATAAATTAAAACTATAAGAGCTAATAATAGTAAAATAGAATTAACAATTTAATACTTTTATATTTTCTACTCAACAATCTGCTACAAAGAAGACTATGTTTTTACAAAGTTCTGCAAATCCAATACTCTATAGTCCAAAAAAAAAGAAATAAGCTCATACGTTTTTTTTTCTCCCCCAAAAATTTAAGGGAGTGGGGAGAGTTTTGTGTTTCAGGAATCTGTATTCTATAAATAAATTCATATCTGAAGCGTGGTGCAAACAAAAAAAAAAAAGAAAACGTTTTTTTTAGATATGAATTGTGTTGTTGGGGGGGGGGGGGGAGGAGTTTTTTGCATGCATGAGTTTTCTGTCTAGATAGGAGTTTGAAGCTAGAGAGAGCGGTATGTCACTCGTCACTCACTTGGTATAACGCAAGCGAGATGAACAACACAGGTCCACTAAAAGCTTTATCATTTTATCATTCTCTTGTCACTCTCACCTGACTGATGTAACATACACCGAGAACCATATCAACTGTACCAACTAGGTGATGAACCCTTATTTTTTTACCCCCGTTAAAAAAAATATATATAACAGATTGTTAAAAAAGGCGTGTAAAAAAAAACAAAAAACTTGTATCAGTATATAGATGCTGTACTGAATTTTATATTGTTTTTCTACAGCAAAGCGTCAAAAGCTATGAGAAGGCTCAGATCATGGGAGTAACCTGATTGAAATTGTAGAATTGACGGCAAACTAAAATTAATTTAGTTATATATTTACATAGAAGTTATTAAAATATTATCTACGAGTACAATTTAAAGACCAAAAAATCAAAACAAACATATATTTTTATTGGAATAAATGTGGTTGCTTTAGCTTTGCAATAATAAATCATTTCGAGGTGAGTCGTCGGGACACTACTCGAGTGAGAAAACCAAATTGTCAATAAAATTTAATCAATTAAAAATTAGTTATTATTTACCTACTATTAAAGAGAGGAAAGGATTTTTAACAATTTGTGAGTTTTATAATACTTAACGCTCATAAAACCATAATTACAAAAAAAAAACATAACACCATATTATAATGGTTTAAAAGTAATACACTACAGGGAAATCCCAATTATAATTCTTTAGGGAAACTTCACAAGAATATTTTCCATTAGCTAAGATTTTAGTATTTCAAATCAAAATAAAGACCCAATTAATTTGCCATATGAAATTGATCCTTGTAACCGGAATCCTTTATTTACTAATAAAAAAAACTTGTTCCATAATAACAATTAGTAAGAAGAATAAAAATCCTAATTAGAATAAAACTGCCAATTAGTGTGGCACATAGCTTCCTCACGTCCTGCCAATTATTCTAATGTTTCGCCTTTACGACTCAATATTGTCAATTTTTTTTTGTTTAAATAAGTCAAAATTGACAGTTGAAATTAATATGGGAACGTCTACGGGCTACTTCCCACAAAACCATCCCAAATTTTTAAATATCAGAATAGTAATTTTTGAGATATGTTTAGGTGGTCTAGAGTATAGAGACAGATTATACAGGTCGCCTCTAGATATGTTTTGATTTCCACGAGTGTTATTGTTTACCTTTTTCTTCCATTGTATTTCTTGAAACATTACATTTTTTGCTTTCCACTTTTCTAGTCAATCCCCGGTGTCTTTGTTATATTTAAAAGCAAGACAAACTACAGTGGTAATAAAAAAGAAGGTTGCGCATGAAGTGACAAAGCAGTTGTCTCTGATAGTTTATTAAAATAAAAGTTTATTAAAATAAAAGTTTATTAAAATATAACAAGTAGTGTTATGTTAAACAAAAGTTGGTTCACCAAATTTTCGAACGACAGACCGACAGACTGGCACGAGACAAAAATGTTCCCCTACATAAAACGGATTTCTAACTTCAAATATTTGAATTCGAAGACAAAAAAATTTCGATTACACTGCTTTCCTTTAAAACAAAAAATGAAATAACAATTATTTTAAAGTTCTCGCCACATTTTTAAGAAAACAATTGCTCAGAGACATAGTTGAGTAAATAAAATTAACATAAAATAAGCTAATTTGCTTCCAAGCTTACCGAAGGTAATGGAAGCTTTGTGCTCGTAGTGAAGAACGAAACATTTTTAGGTTTCCTGGTTCTCCGGTCTCCGATTTCAAAAATTCCAAGACAGAAATCCGTTTCAGACATCAGAGAACATTTTTGATAACGCTAAATTTTTTCGAACCAACATATCTTTAACACTACTCGCCAGATTTTAATGAAATGTAAATGGTCATAATTAGCGCATTATTTGTCCCATATAAGTTTTTAACATTCTGTGTTCATTCGTTTCTCTTCCACGTGCGCACAAACATATATTTATTTACACCTATATCTTCAAAAGTACTCATCAGATTTGTATGAAACTTTTAGAGTTTATCGAAAGTAACCCACAAATGGCCTCAGATTAACTTGAACCGTCCGCGCTCTTTGGCTTTTTCTTAATTGTTGATCCTTTAGTCCTTTAATTCACGTTAATAATCAAAGCAATTTTGACAGATTAAAAAAATGGGGGAAACCAACAAATTAGAAAATAAGGGTTGTAAAAGCATATCATTAAAGTACGTGATAGAATGCGAGGAAGCGATATGCCACACTAATTGGCAGTCTATTTTATTTATTTTAGCTCTTTTAAAAATCAAAATAGAAAAAAAAGTTTTCAGTCGGGACTTTGAACGCAGCTAAAAGAAGTTAAGTTTAGAAATTTATCATAATCCGAAGATCGTAGTTCAGTACAACGAGAAAATAGTTTTTGTTAAGACGTAAAAGAAATTTCTTCTTTTTTTATGCGATTCAAGTAATAACTTAAAATGATTGCAATCCTTTGAAGAAAACTAAGATTTAAACTTTAAGGGAAGTTGATTGGAGAGAAAGTTTGCTGCATAATCTTCTCAGTTTACTGCTCACACTTTACTGCTATACTGCTGCAAAAAGTAGTCAACTTTTAGGCCCGGAGTTAGTGGTAAAGTTTAAGCCTGCGTTTTACTTTCATCCTTCTTGGTAAAAGTCTTAACGGATTCTCAGTTTATGATTTAATATTTTAACACGGTAAAATACACCCTTTCTATTCCTGAATGTAAAAATAATATTTCATAACTCTCAATTAATGAATTCAAAAATCAAAGTAAAACACTTTATGCATAAGCTAAAAAATATTATATAACCTTATAGAATATATAGAAACGATATAACAACATTCAGAAGCCATAGTAGTTAGTTATTTATGATCAAAACAAATTATTAAGATATCATCAACTGTTTGTTTCTCCAATGTGTGATATTTACTCATCATCATTTTGAAAGGAAAATAAAATAAAACTTTTAGTCTTCACACAAAGTATTTGTATTGACAAATAACCGGTTTCGGCTAATTATTAGCCATCATCAGATTCTAAATTAGATGTTCACAGTCACAGTAACATAGTATTAAAGTCTTGACACTTCAATACTATGTTACTGTGAACATCTAATTTAGAATCTGATGATGGCTAATAATTAGCCGAAACCGGTTATTTGTCAATACAAATACTTTGTGTGAAGACTAAAAGTTTTATTTTATTTTCCTTTCAAAATGATAATTATTAAGATATATCGAGAAATAATAATTGGCACTTCTTTAGATTGTTACTCCCCCTATAAAAAAAATAGAGGAGAGTAACAATCTGAAGAATTACCTAATAATTCATGTGACAATTGAAGGAAAACACCTATACAAAATATCAAGATACTCTGCCAATTAGTGTGGCACATAGCTTCATCCCGTTCTATTTTATACAGACTACTTATAATTATTATTAAAAACTATTTTGTCAAATTTATTTAATTTAACCCTGTTTTTTAAAACTGAAATTTTTTATTTACATGAATTAAAGTATTAATTTAGCAAAAATTAAGGAGCACAGACGGTTAAAATTAATCTGGGTCTAACTGCATGCTACTTTCGACAAAAATCAAGCTACTTGCGATAAACTATAGAAGTTTCTTACAAATTAGTTAAGTACTTTTGAAGCTATAGGTGTAAATAAATGTATGTTTGTTCGCATGTGGAAGAGAAACTAATTAGCGTAAACGGTTGAAACTTATATGGGACCAACAATAAGCTAATTATGACCTACCATCCAAATTTCATTAAAATCGGACGTGTAGTTTTTAAGATATGATGGTTCGCAAAAATTGAGTGACAGACAGATAGACACAGAACCAAAAATGTTCCCTGATGTCTGAAACGGATTTTGTCTTGGAATTTTGAAATCAGAGACATAAAAAATATTTGCTCTTCAGAAAGATGACATAGCTTTACGTTACCGTTGGTTAATGGGTAATAATAAACGCTATTATGACTAATATTGACAAGCTTTTATTCCGGCAGTTTGATTATTGTAGCACATGGAAAAATGTATTGTCAAGTAAATAACATAAACATAAGTGTTGGTATGAAAAGAAATCATTAGTGGTATTAGATTATTAGATAGACCGGGGAAGAGTTTAGTGGTCTCGGGGCGATACAGAGCCCTATTATTATTGAGTTAATTAATTTAAACAGCTGATAACGGGAAATTTCCTGTTGCCTTGTTTTCCATAAAGCTGAAACCAGAGTCTCACATGCTTGTACACATCCGGCCGTAAAGAACCGACAACTCTTCTTATAGTGCATTTAAAACGTTTCGTAAAATATACAGAGATAAACGCAGGAAAGTATTATGTTTTGGCCTCTCTTTATTATTTCGAGTTAAAAAACAAAGTGGTCAGTTAAAACAGTAATCACAGCTGCAGTCACTTAAAACATAGTTGCCACTAAAATTTAACTAAAATGACGCTTTGAGAAGAGAAGAGACATTTAATACATTCAATTTTACATATTTGTCAATAAATAGAATTTATCTACGATTTATACGAAATATAAACATTGTATCTCTGTTTAGATGCGTAGAAAGTGATTCTTTACGTACTTGTATTCATTGCGCATGCGCGTCTCATAGTGCTGAAGAAGTCCTCTTCTTTACCACCCTAGGGCGGTAAAGAAGAAGAATTCTTCAGTTTTACGCACGATTAGTGAGTATGTTTACATTTAACAAAACTAATTTGCTGTTTGTTTAATAAAAGTAACTGTTTATAATAGAGTTTTTTGTGAAAATCAATGAGTGATTTAAATGATTATGACGAATATGAGGAGAATAATACGCCTCCCGAAATAATTAACTCGGCACAAAATACAACTAATGAATTAATGTCATCTTTATCAAAAGATAAATACGAACTTGCATACGGGAAGTTTATTTTTTTTTCTTATTTATTATTTAAATCTAACAATCGTAGATAAAGTACGGTACGGAACTCGTGCGAAAACGGCATTTTGCATTGCTCGTGTGGTTTTACAACCTTCGCTGTCGCTCGGGTGCAAACTCCACACTCGCATGCAAAATGCTACTTTCTGCACTCGACGCGTAATGTACTATTATCTACGATTGATACGAAATATAAACATTATATCTTTGTTTAGATGCGTTGAAAGTGATTATTTACGTACTTGTATTCATTGCGCATGCGCGTCTCATAGTTCTGAATAATTCCTCTTCTTTACCACGCTAGTGCGGTAAAGAAGAAGAATTCTTCAGCTTTATGCACGATCACCGAGTTTGTTTACATTTAACAAAACTAATTTGGTGTTCTTTTATTAAAGTAACTGTTTATATCGAGTTTTTAGTGAAAAACAATGAGTGAATCAAGTGACTTTGACGAAAATGAGGAGAATAATAATCCTCCAGAAATAATTAATTCGGCAAAAAATACAACTAATGAATTAATGCCATCTTTATCAAGAGACAGATACGAACTTACATACAGCAAGTTTATTTGTTTCTGTATTTATTATTTAAACCTAACAATCGTAGATAAAGTACGGTACGCAACTCGTACGAAAACGGCATTTTGCTTTGCTCGTGTGGTTTTAACACCCTCGCTATCGCTAGGGTGCAAACTCCACACTCGCATGCAAAATGCTACTTTCCGCACTCGACGCGTAATGTACTATTATCTCCAGTAGGGACGGAAAGTACCTTTAACAGGTGTATCAATAAATCGCCAATTAAATTAATCAATAAAGTCTATCTTCGAGAATTTATTCAAATTATAAGAAGTTGTTTGAATTATATCCTGCATTTTTCCTTTTATTTTGCTTCTTGGAAAAAGGTCCAAAATCTTATGTGACCATTATTTTATTATTAGTATTAAGTTGTTTATTTAATGATTTTAATTGATATAAAACTAATTTATGTAAATAATTGTTCCATAACAAAGAAAAAGTCTAAAAACAGTTTAGCTATTGCAGCCCCAGACGAATGAGAGGGAAGTATAGAGACCCCTAGGAAAATGTTGGGAATATTCAAGAAAAAATAGAATTTTAGGATAAAGTTTTCTTTAAATCAAATTATAATTATCAATAACTACGGGAGACATACAGAGAAAAATAGACCCCCGCACCGGGACTTGAACCACGGGTCCTCCTATTAGTCAAATTTAATCTTTCCGTAGTATGAATACTACCAAAAGACTTAAAAATTTTGAAAAAGTTTTATTTTTTGACATCAATCGATAAAACTGCACTATTTGGCCCACCTATTTCGTACTGTCCGATTTACTTCGTTTTTTTAACTGTTCCTTTTTAAGGAATTTATCTCTTTTAATGTATCTCAGTACGCATTGTAAAAACTATTCCGGTTGTAGCCTCTCGATAAATTCAGTATTTTCTTCTTTTAAGAAATACACAAAGTGACACGTTTCATATAATGGTAGTGATGGAAGGACAGTTAGGTGAGGACAAAAAGTATTAATCTTAACCTAAACTAACCATAACCTTCCATCGTTTTCCCTATAATTAAAAAAAAATTAAGATTGAATACATCGAGATGCTACAACCGAAATAGTTTTTGTAATGTTAAAAGGAACAGTTTGAAAAAACCTAATTAAATCGTACATTTAGAAATAAATTAGGGCATATAATGCAGATTTACCTCAAAAGAGGAGAGATTTACCTCCTCGGGAGATATTTTCCTCAAACGATAAATAACATATTCGTCATCATTTTAAAAAGGAGAAGGGGGAGGAAACACAAGGTCTTACCACAAAGAATTTGTAATAACTGATAACAGGTTTTGGCACTTAAATAGCCATCTTCAGATTCTAAATTAGTTGTTCACTGTTCACAGTAACATGGTATCGAAGTGGCACACAATGATAATCAATTATATTAATGATAAAATATATTATGTAGAAAAGTAAAAACGTGTTCAAATATTTTAAATCCCTACATAAAACATAACTTTAAAAAAAATCGGGTACGGGGTACCTCGGAACTTTTCCTCACTTCAGAGGCCTCTCCTGCTGCTTCGCAGCAGGGGGAAGCAGCATTGGACGTGGTCAGTACTTGGATGGGTGACCGTTCTGAACAAACTGATTTATTATTTTTTTTAAAAAAACCTTATTTTTAATACCTATATTTTATTTAATACCTATATTTTTATTACATATATTTTATTTAATTATTTGAAGTTTTGCGGTATTTTGACAAATGTAAACTAACTTTGACGTCATCAAAATTATCGCACTAATAAATAATTATATTCGCTTATAACTTTTTAACTAATTAATGGAATTTAATTGAGGTTTTTTATATTTGTCCCTTAATTTTTTCCGCTTCCAACGATATGTTATACGTCATAAACCTATTTATACTTTCGGTATTATTAACCGTCAAAGTTTAAAAAAATCAAAAATTGATAACTTCAAAATGGCGGACAATATCAAAATGAAATTTGGTGGGCTTGTTTGTCATACAGAGAGGTATATTCGTGAAAAATTTCAACTTGATCTGGACCATTGTCGATTTATTATGATTTTTTTTTTAATTTTTGCTGACTCAACAAACTGGGTTCAAGATGGCGGAAAAATTTGATTTTAAGGGCGGCACCACTACAGGTAAGGACTGATTTTTCTGCCAAGTTTCAACTCTCTAGGTTAAATACCTTGGGCGCAACGATGATAACACACATACATACATATACATATACATACATACAGACGTCATGCTGAAAACCCCCCAGGATGTCTTAAAAACACCCAAAACGGATAATTCCGTTGAAATCTCGAAAAATATTTTTTTGGTGAAAACAGTACTTTTCCTACTATAGGTAGTGAGTAAAAGTAAAAAGTATAAGTTAAAGACAAGTGTACAATTAAGTACAATGTATTTCTATGACGATTCTCAAGACATTCAAAGGTTTTAGTCTTTAATACAACAACTGATCTTGGATTGTGTTGTTTTTTATTACATGCTTCTCAGCTTTGTATATATATAAATATCCACCTAATTGTATATATATATATCATCATATCTCATATATATCATCATCTCTCATCTTATTAGCAGCTGTCCTGAATTAACACGCTTGAGGGGGAGAATCTTTGGCTCAGCCATCCTGCCAATTGAAGAACTAAGGTTACTTCCCCTAAACAAGGTGCTCACTTTCTGTGGGTCTGTTAGCTTGCTTAGAGGATAGGGTACTATAGGATGGACTATTAAACCGGGTTTGCACCTTGGATCCACTCATGAGGTCTTATTGCTTCGGACTTTTTTTTTTATAAAAAAAGTCCCCCGGAAAAAAAAAAAAAAAAAAAAAAAAAAAATATATATATATATATATATATATGTATGATCAAAAGGCAATGTGGAGTGCATCTTGACCTTCTCTTAGATAAATTATAATGGTTGGGGTTTTTTTCTAGTCTTTTATTGGGTGTGCAACACACTATAGAGTAGAATGAAGCAGAAGACCTTCAAGTGTTCACAATCACAACTAATATAACTCTATGGAGATGGAGGCTGCGCTGGAGTTTCACAACACTACCTGCTGCAATATAAACGCCTCACTATTCACTCACAATATCCTTGTAACCTCAATTAGTCACTATTTTTATTAAATCAGCTGTTCAAATACAATCTCAATAGAACTTGTTTAAAAGGACGTGGGTTCTAATTAGGCAAGGTGTTGAAGGGTAAGTTTATCTTAGTGTATTAAACTCAAATACACATCTAGTAACAATCTTACAAACAAATACCTTCTACTAATGCGAGTGTGTGTGTGTGGAATTTATATCACATATATTGAGATAAATACACATTATCTAGTGATATTCCTAAAAAATTTTGAACCAATAAGTTGAGAATTATATCCGATACTTTCCCAGTTCGAGTGATAAAGTTAACAACTCGATAGAGAAAAAAATTGGTTCTGCGTGAAAACTCATGTAAAAAGGGTTTTGTTGGTAATTGTGAAATGTAATGTGCACATGGTAATGTGAACATAATATTAGTATAAGAGGGGGAACCAAAATGTTTTTTTCCACAAGTGTATATATTTCCACAAGTGTTATATATTTTTATCTCCAGTAGGGAGAAAAAGTTATGATTTTGAATTAGTTTAGAGGGACTAAAACAGGTCTTTTCATCCCTGAACTTAAAAAGTAGGGAGAAAAAGTAAAAGTAGGGCGAAAAAGTAAAGTAGGGCAAAAAAGTAAAGATTGCAACTTAATTATTTTATAAATAGTAGAAAATGAATGGCAAATGTAATGAAGTTGTTGAAGAAATCAGGTTGGCGGAACTGCGCTTTTTTTTACCATGTTTATCATTGATTCATTGTTTATAACCTGCATCTAAATAACCTTCTATTTGAGTTTAATTCCAATTCTTATTTGTTTTTAATATTGAATCTTTTATATCTGCTATTAAAAGTGCTAATAATTATTTTTTAAATAATAAATAAAAACTGTGCAATGGACGAAAATGTGTATTTTCTTCCTACTGGAGATAAAATATTGTATGTACCACGTGAGTAAAGTGCCATTATTCCCCTCGCGATAATTATCTCCCTCGGCTGCGCCTCGGGAGCTAATTAGAGTTATTCACTCGGCTGCGCCTCGGGATTTAGAGACCATGGTTCCTTCGGCTTTGCCTCAAGAATCAACTTTTTCGCTCAGGGAATAATGGCTTACTTTACTCCCTAGGTGCATAAATAACTATTGTAATCTACTCTTCAATACCTTTCATTTGATATCCGACTAATAATTTAAAAAAAAAAAAAAATCGCATGACGTGAATTATCCACCATATTGGATTTGAACAGCTGATAATTTTGAGTACACTATATTTTTCCTGTGTGCGTGTCAAAACGATCTTTAATACTGGAAAGTTTCATGTTTTTTTTATCTCTGTTGACTCAAAAGTTATTAGAACCGTACAGGAACGAAACTATAAGAGTTTCTTCTTTTTTGTTTTACCAACGAACCCCTAAAAGATATAAATACTAATACCAAAAATAAATTAAGCGACAACTGAAAAGTTTTAACTAAAAACCAACAAATTTTAAAGAAAGTTCCAGTCAGAAGAAGAATTTTTAAACAAGTTTTAAAGAGTAATAGGATTATAATTAAGTTTAAAAACCATGAATCATACATTTCCATTTTCCATGCATCATACGTTTGAGGGAATCCGGAAAACAAGTGTGGTAATTGCTTCTACTTAGTTTAGTTGTAAATCTTATATAACTAAGGAAATTTGGAAATTAGATTTACAAGTAATTTAAATAATAGAGCGAAACGAGAAAATAGAGAATGTTCACATGTTAAATATGTATAAAAGAATAATTTAAAAAAGTTAACATTATTTTATAGTTTTATTTAATCACCATCTTTTATACTCGATATAAGAATAGTTATTTATGCACCTAGGGAGTAAAGTAAGCCATTATTCCCTGAGCGAAAAAGTTGGTTCTTGAGGCGAAGCCGAAGGAACCATGGTCCCTAAATCCCGAGGCGAAGCCGAGGGAATTACATTTCTTAATTCATTAACTCCCGAGGCGCAGCCGAGGGAGATAATTATCGCACGGGGAATAATGGCACTTTACTCACGAGGTACATACAATATTTTATCTCCAGTAGAAAAAAGATACAAATTTTCGTCCATTACACAGTTTTTATTTAATATTTTAATAAATAACAATAATTATTAGCACTTTTAATAGCAGATATAAGAGATTCAATATGAAAAGCAAATAAGAATTGGAATTACACTCAAATAGAAGGTTATTTAGATGCAGGTTATAATGTTGTAAACAAAGATAAACATGGTCAAAAAAGCGCAGTGCCGCCAACCTGATTCCGACAACTTCATTACATTAGCCATACATTTTCTACTATTTATAAAATAATTAAGTTGCAATCTTTACTTTTTTTGCCCTACTTTACTTCTTCGCCCTACTTTTACTTTTTCTCCCTACTTTTTGAGTTAGGGATGAAAAGACCTGTTTTAGTCCCTCTAAACTAATTCAAAATCATAACTTTTTTCCCTACTGGAGATAAACATATTTTACACTCTTCTTCAATTATTAAAAGTAACATGAAAATGAAAACTATTTGCCACAAATTAATTATTTATCAGAAAAAGAAGCTAATGGAGGTCATCTAAATGTTTAGAAGAAAGCGTCTCTCCACGCCAAATAACATTTTCCTTCCGAGCATACTGAAGGTAACGCAAGCTATTCGTTTACTCTAGAGGTTCTCCTTTTAATTATTCTATTAAGTGATTATTTTGTATTAAAACACAATTATATTTACCTTTACGATGTACTAAAAACGTATGTATGACTCTATGCAATAGTATAGATAAAACTCACCTGAAACAAAGAAATAAAATAACTTAATTAGTTAAGAAGGTTTAATTATTTTTAATGAATGTCTAGAATAATTAATAATTTTTAAAGATTTCAAATGCATTTTACTACTGAGAATCGTATCACATACTATCATTTTCTCCAACATAATTAGAGTTCTAAAGCACTTGATCCATGGATCAAATACTCTTGGCTACTAGAATCGAGAACACTTACTATAATTTCTCAGACATAATTAGGGATCTAAAGCACTTGATCATAATTAGGGTTTAAGTGCATTTGATCGTTCAAATGCACTTTACTACTTCGAGAATCGTATCACATAATTGATTTCCTGCACTACTTCTAGAGCGGTTCCAATGTTTAAAAAACAGAGCAATGGAATCCTGTTCAATTTCCCGTTGACGGAGCAGATTTATTTTTCTTTTCATCATTTAATTACTACGTTTATATTAGCTTGCTTTCTTGTTTGTTTGTTTGTTTGTCCGGTACAAATCTGGCAATCGATTTCTACCTAACTTCCCGAACAGCTAGACATTTGAAACTTTTAGCATAGCTCAGAACACGATGACAGTGCATTATTTTAATACTTTTTTTTAATTGGTAGAATTTGGCAGAATTTAATTGGTTTTCAGCAAATTTTGCTGTACGGAAAGTTAGTTCGGAAAAAATCCGCAAGTTATTTTATTTGTTTTGCCATGACCCATATTTCCGCAATCTTCATTTTGACGGGTCTCAAATTTGTGATAGATAAACATTGAATGACAGCAAAACAGGAAATATCGATTATATTATTTATCGATTATATTATTTCAAATTTATCGATGGCACGCTGTAGATTTAGTGTTGGGGAGATCCGTTGTACAAAGATTTGTCCTTTTATAGGTTTAAGATCAGCTCTCTAGATGGTTGTCATTTATGTGAAGTAAATAAATTCGGAACTATTTTTTTTTCACTAACATTATATATTAAATAACAATAACAATTATATTATCAACATTACATACGATTCAACAGAAAATTTAAAAACGTAGTACATAAAAAGTTCTTTTTATCTTAAAATTATGATATAAATAGTTTATATAAAAAAAAAAAAACAAAAAAAAAGTCTGTAAATATATAAATTAGTGAACACTTAATTTGATCCTAATTCATTCTTCTACAAATATAAGAATGTATAATACATTTAATAACTGTTGTCCATAATTTTATAATTAATGATAGGTATTAGGCTTTAAAAAACCCATTAGGCTAACCTCTTTACTGGTAACATTATAATTACAAAGACACTATATACATATTGTATAAAATTATAAATTATACTTTTATGTCCAAAACAAATTAACTTTTATCAACGTAGGTAAAAGAGATAAAAAGATGATAATAGTGTTTTTGGGATCAGTAAGAACATAAATTATTGGAGCTATTATGATAATATTTAAAATACTAGTAGTGTCGGATGTTAGAGCGCTAATGCTTTTTTTTGCTTCCTAGCTTACCGAAGGTAACGGAAGCTGTGATTGTCTAAATAACATTTTTATAAGTCTCCGATTTCAAAAAATCAACATTCCAAGATAGAAACCAGTTTCAGACATCAGAGAACATTTTGGTCCTGTGTGCGTCTATGTCTATCGGTCTGTCTATCGTCTAATTTCTGAAAACTAATAACAGATCTTAAAAAAACTGCAAGTCTGATTTTAATGAAATTTGTATGGTAGGTCATAATGAGCACATTTGTTGGTCCCATATGAGTTTCAACCTTCTGCGCCCATTTGTTTCCCTTCCTCAAGTGCACAAACATACATTTATTTACACCTATATCTTCAAAAGTACTCATCTGGTGCTTATGAAATGTTGAATGGTTTGTCGATAGTAGCTTGCAGATTGGCCAGATTAAATTCAATGGTCTGCACTTATTAAAATAATAAGCCCAATTGATACTTTTATTCGTTTAAATGAAACCAAACAGTTTTGACAGATTAAAAAAAGAGGGGGGGGGGGGGGGGACAATTAAATAAAAAAGACAATAATGGGTAAAAGCATAACTTCAATAAAGTAGGAGGATGTGAGGAAGCTATAGTATATGTGCCACACTAATTGGTAGACTAATGTTTTATTTTTTTATTTATTTTTTTTTTTTTAAAAGTAAACAAAAAACAAGTTTTTAGAATTAATAAATAAATTGGGGTGACAAATCTGGAAACAACGTGAATATTTCTTCAAGATTATTGGAACAAGAACTACACTGAAGATGAGATGAAAGGCTCAGAATATGCTTTTATCTCAATTAACTGTAGTTGAAAAAAGATCGACCAAGTAAAGAATTGGTACAAAATAGATATAAGTAATTGTAAATATATATATATATATATATATATATATATATATATATATATATATATATATATATATATATATATATATATATATATATATATATATATATATATATATATACTTCTGTACTAAAAAATAGTACAGCTGAAAATTAATTCCATTCTAGAAATAAAAAAAAAAAAACCTAATCAGAAGACAGACTCCTAGATGAGATAAAAGTTTCAGTGAATTTAGGATGAAGTTAAAAAAAATGTAAGAAGAGTATGAGATAAAATGGTTTGAAAAGTCAGGAAGTTTTGAAAAAAAAAGGTTGGCAGATACGAGAATGCTACGGGCTTTAAAGAATATTGGAAAGGAAGGAATGTCGGAAAGGATATAGGACGCGACCGTATACGAGATGCGAAGTAGAATATGTAGGAGATGAAAGAAACGCTGTAGATAGTGGGATGAGCCAAGTAGAGGCGTTCTGAGTCACGATACCTGCGGTTCGGCTTGTGGTTCAGACCCACAACCTTCCAGAGCATCAATGGAAAGACAGGTGGGAAGAAACAGGCAGGTGTACCACAACACCGAACTGCATTTCCACTAGATGAGAAGAGTGCCTCAGGCAAGTTCAAGGATTTCATTTCAATAAACTAGTCTAACAAGAAACGGTAAGAAAGAGAACCCTACATAGCTTCAGGTCATATTACCTCTATACAATATGTACATCTACTAAAAGTACATTGGTACTCGTAAAACTATTTTTTTCATTACCATACTTTCACTTCATGTTTTATCGAAGACTGTTTTTGTAACAGTATAAATAACACTATGTTTATCTATGCTTCACCTCACACACCTTATTAAGGATACATAAAAAACACGTGTCTTTAATATAAACAACTTCATTGCAGAAAAAAAGCTTTAGATCTAAATAAAAAAGGACATCTACAGTGGCAGTTAAATAAGAAAGTTGTTAAAGGTTTTATTTTGACTCAAAATCAATATCTTGCTTTTAATTGAAACACACTTTCGAGCTAACCGAAGATAAAGGAAACTATGTAACTGTCGTGAAGAACGATTTTTTTGTCTCTGATTTTCAAAAATAGCAAGACAGAAATCCGATTCAGTCATAAGGGAACATTTTTGGTTTCATGTCTGTCTGTCGGTCTACCACTCAATTTTTGCGGACCAACATATATCTAACTACGTCCGTTTTAATGCAATTTGTGTGGTAGGTCATAATTAGCTCATTGTTGGTCCCTTATAAGTTTCAACCTTCTGCTCTCATTTCTTTCTCTTCTACATGCCCACAAACATGCATTAATTTACACCGATAGCTTCAAAAATACTTATGTGATTTGTTTGAAAATTGTATAGTTTATCGAAAGTAAGCCGCAGGTAGCCCCCAGATTCCCAGATTAATTATCACTTTAGCTAATACTTTAATTCATGTAAAAATCAAAGCAATTTTGACATGTTAAAAAAAATGGAGGAAACAGTTAAGTAAATTAGATAATAATGGAGTTTAGAAGCATAACATTAATGACGTATTAGTGAAAGTATGCGAAGAAGCTACGTGCTACACAAATTGGTAGATTATTTTTCAGGGTCCGTAGGCAAAACCAAGGACCCATATATTTTCCTGCGTGTGTCTGTCCGTCCGTCCTCTAGCGTGCTCTCACGGCTACACCTTTCGTCCGATCACTTTGAAATTTGGCATGTATGTGTCTTGTACCTGCCCACATATTTTAAAAATATAGCGACTTAAAAAAAAATGTTTCAAAAAAATTAGGGTAAAAAAACTTAAGGGTTAAAATTTGTTTTATTTTTTTTCGACACCGTGAGGGGTATCATATGAAATGGTACGTCGAGCTGATTACAAAAATATATAATTCTTTGGTTATAACTTTGATAGGGCGAGCGTAGGCGAGTTTGAAGCGGGTTTGAAACGTGCCCCCCCCCCCCTCTATCTCGCTTATGTGAAGTGCAAAAAATCTGAAAAAATCCCTGAACATTCTTCGACCAAAAGTAAAGATACAACTTTTTGGAAATTTCGAAAAAAATATTATTTTATTTATTTTTTATTGACAAAATACGTTTTTTTATAATTATTGTCTTTTCGATGTATTTATATGGTTGTAGTCCGGTTCAGTGGCAAAAAAATACTTTATCAGAGTGTGTTTTGAGAATATCAGACCCTTAAAATGGTTCAAAGTAAGCTTTTTAGCATTTTAAAAAAACACTGTTTATACACTTTACAGTTAAATACTATATAGTGTGGCCTACGGACCCTCGCACTTGACCTGTTTATTATATATTTAGATTTCTATGTCCTCAATACTTTTTTGTATCACTGTAACACTGCCCACTGTATATCGTTCTCAAATCTGCATTATTATCTCTGCAATTCACCAAAACCGCAATCCGCAGCTAAAACGTGGGCAAGATAAGTTAGAGTGAAGGCTCAGTTACAAAGGAATCTACATAATGAACCAACGTTAGCATTGCCTGATGTTAGGTGAAGCGGTCTCTGAAAGCGGTCAAACAGAACGACATAATCTGGTCCAGCTTGACCAATAATTGTCCAGAGTTGACTGAACATGACAAAAATTATTCACGGAGACCAGTTCTTCTATTACCTTAGACTTATTCTAAGTTCATTTACTGATCAATAAATAAGGACAAGACCGACCCAGTGAATTACAGATATAGTAAAAGACCTTAGTAAGTCGTACATCTTTAAAAAATGTTTTTATAAAAATATTAGTAATTTTTACTTAAAATTAAAAAAAGGAGAAATAAATGTATTTATTTAATCAATTATCCTAAATAAAAGCTGAGGTAATTAGATTTTTACTTCAAAAGAATCAGTTGCAAATATCATCCTTTTTGCCCTTTTAATTATATTAACTTTGTATAGTGAGTTATAAAGTAGAAAGCTTCAGATTTAAAATTCATAAAATTTAAAATAAAAATATTTTTTTAAATTTTTTTCATTTCTTAATTCTTTTACCTTATTTTCCTTTGAATATAATTTATAATTTAGTAGTGTTGTAGTGACTGAAATCCAACTTTTAAATTTTTGTTAAAAGAAAACTATGTATATAAATTAATATAATTATTATAATTATTTTTATTTGTATCATCCCTAGAGACCCAAGAAAAAAGAAAAATATAGAATTAAAAGGATTAACTGATGATTGACAGAAAAGAAAACTATTAACTTGACTTTTGACTATTTTCAAAACCGCCATATTTTGAGCGCATGAAAATTACCGCATTTAACACTTTTAAAACGAGAAATAAAATGTCTCTGAGTAAAGGGCTGAAGGGGATTCTTGTCCTAAACAAATAAACTTTTTTTCAGTGAGAGATAAGAGGTAAGGGCCTGACATAAATTTAATTACTTAATTAAAATCCCCCTACGTTATTTTAATAAAAAAAAATGTAAATGTAACGGACAAAAGAATAATAATTCTAGAACAAAGTTACCTTTAAAATTTTAAGTGAAAGGGGTTTTAAACAACGTTACAGTACAATAGTTTCGAATTAAGTCAAAAATAAAAAAAATGTATGAAAAATTTGAATATAAATTTCTTTTATCTACGATTGATACGAAATATAAACATTATATCTTTGTTTAGATGCGTAGAAAGTGATTATTTACGTACTTGTATTCATTGCGCATGCGCGTCTCATAGTTCTGATGAATTCCTCTTCTTTACCGCACTAGTGCGGTAAAGAAGAGGAATTCTTCAGCTTTACGCACGATTAGTGAGTTTGTTTACATTTAACAAAACTAATTTGGTGTTCTTTTATTAAAGTAACTGTTTATATCGAGTTTTTAGTGAAAAACAATGAGTGAATCAAGTGACTTTGATGAAAATGTGGAGAATAATAATCCTCCAGAAATAATTAATTCGGCAAAAAATACAACTAATGAATTAATGCCATCTTTATCAAGAGAGAGATACGAACTTACATACAGCAAGTTTATTTGTTTCTGTATTTATTATTTAAATCTAACAATCGTAGATAAAGTACGGTACGCAACTCGTGCGAAAACGGCATTTTGCATTGCTCGTGTGGTTTTACCACCCTCGCTGTCGCTCGGGTGCAAACTCCACACTCGCATGCAAAATGCTACTTTCCGCACTCGACGCGTAATGTACTATTATAAAACGAGTTTGATTCATGATAAATAAACGTTTGCCGTAAGAATTATGGGGCAATATAAATTTAAAGTTCTACCAAAATGATTAACTCGACAGATGGTTGCTGATTCAAACAAAACATACATACATATATATATATATTACATTTAGAGTAATAAGTTAATTGAAAGGATTAAATCACACACTTATTCAATGAAGAGGTATGTAAGCGTTCATTTGCTAAAAATTCATAAGATCTTCCTTTCTCCTAGTGAAGAGGTTCGAAGGTGATGGGTAAAATTCCCCTAGTGATGGGTTCGAATTTGATGGGTAAAATGTTCCTAGTGATTGGGTTCGTATGTGATAAGAAAAAAAAGTTCCTAGTGAAGAACGCAAAATTAACCACTTTCCACAAGTGCTATATATATTTTTGTAATCTACTCTTCAATACCTTTCATTTGATACCCCACTCAAAATTAAAAAAAAAAATCAAATTTGGATTTGAACAAATGATAATTTTTAGTTTGCTATATTTTTCCTTTGTGCGCGTCAAAAAGATATTTAATGCTGCACAGTTTCATGTTTGTATCTCTTTTGATTCAAAAGTTATTGGAAACGTGCAGAGTGGCAAACAGACACAGGAACGAAACTACATATAAGGGTTTCTTTTTTTGGTTTTACCAATAAAGCCCTAAAAAGAGGCGTGAGGCGAGTTTCACTAGGGTTGGGACATCGATGTCGATGAATCGAAAACATCGATGTATCGGACTTTAAAAAATCGATGTTTAACATCGATGTTGATCTTTCGATGTATCGGTCAACATCGATGTTTTCCTGAAACATCGAAAAGACCGATGTTATCGATGCATCGCAGCCTAAAAAACGGACGACAACGAAAATCAGGGACGAAAAGGAGAGATTTTTTGAAAGTGGTGACCTTTTATCGATGTTTGTTCTTTCGATGTCGATGTATCGAAAACATCGATGTTTGCCTATCGATGTCCCAACCCTAAGTTTCACCATCTATGCTGTGAATCGAGTTAGTTTAGTTGAAGACTGTTTTTTTTTTTATATATTTTTGAATGTCTGAAGAACAATTCCAGGAGTTACATACTCTTGTAAAACCTAAAATATTGAAGAAACAAAGAAGACAAAAAAAGGAAAGAATGAAAAAAAAGTCCGGGTGACGCATATCATATAGAAAAACGCACTCCATTCCAGAAAAAGATCAATCAATTGATCAGTAGGTTTTTATCACTTCGGGGTTATTTCTACATAAATAATCACTATGGGGTTATTACTATAACTAACCACTATATTATGGTTAAAACAATACAGCTAAAATTATTATGCATCAAATTTATATGTACATAAATAAATGTTCTAGTTTCTTAGAAGTGCGATGGTATTTTTTTTGTCTTTCAATTTCCTCGAAACTACAGTCGAATAGGAGGAGGGAAAGTTGATAAATAATGTCGAACATATATTATCTGCTGTCTAGTTGGTGGTGTTAAATAATGCCTATTTCAAGCAATATGGATTTTTCTCTTTTTTTTTCGTTTTCCTCAGAAGCGTATATATAAAAAGAGTATCATAGTTGGTAGAAGGTTCTTTCTACTGTAGAGCATTAGGTTTCGGAGCAGAGTGGAGGGGTGGGGGAAGTGAGAGAAGTATGTCGCGATAAGTTTCTGCCACAGCCATCCCCCCCCCCCCCCCCCCCCCCCTTTAGGACCAGGCAGTAAAAGGAGGAATCGATAATGTACAGGAAACACGATCAGTGTAAAGAGGTTGAGTGTGTGCGAGTGTTTTGTCATTGTAGAGAGAGAAGGAAGGGCTTGTTGAACGACTGGGACAACGAGGAGAGTCTGTGACGTCAGATAATGGGGCTTGGATAAAGAGAACCCTCCCCCAACCTCTCACAGTGTCAAAATAGGGCTGATTGAGGTGAACAGCACGAACTCAAACCATAAGGGGAGACAGAACCCAAGGGTGACTACTGACTAGGCTTATGCTAAACAAAACTCAACCCTTAATAATTCCTTAACGCCTTTACAAGATTCACCATATCGTCAAGATTACCCAGATGGAGGAACATTTGCATCTCGAAAAGCTGTCAAAACACGTAAAGTAAATGAACTCGATGATATTTCAATAATAGAAAAGGGTGGGCACTTCTTTATAATCCAGGAGATAGCGAGTATAAAAGTGTCTGAGTAACATCAAACTAGAATTTTCTGTATAAGTAAATGTTTTGGTGCCTTTTAAGAATATGTGGTGATTTTTGTCGTTTTTTTCGGATTCACTCCAGGGCTCCAGAACGTGCCATAACAAACCAATTAAGTGACGGACTATCATCAACTTGATTTTTGGTCTACTAACTAATTTTGTAATCAGGATCATTAAAATCGTATTTTTCACCAAAAAGGGAGGCACATGGTTGCTCTCCACTGGTTTGATTTTTTCAAATGCCAATGGCCAAGCTATGTCCCGCAGACGAACTTAGCCGACCACATATTCTTAAAAGGAACCAAAACATTTACTTATAAACAAAATTCTAGCTTGATGTTAGTCAAACAATTTTTTGCACGCTATCTCCTGGACTATTAGATTCTTACTCCCCATATAAAACAATTCTGCAAGCCGAGCGAATTTCCATTGGAAATTTGTAATTCAATGTCGTGTAGTTCCTTCATAACTACTACCATTGTGTGTGTTATTTTATAAGTTTAGAAAATAAAAATAAAATATTTTAGTAGTATTAGGGTTTTTAGAATATTATTTAGTTAAACATAATCGTAGTAGTTATGAAGGAAGTTTAAACTACACAACATTGAACCTAAAATTTCCAATGGAAATTCACTCGGCTTACGGAAACCCCGCGGCAGGATTATTTTTATATTCAGCGCCATAGAAAAGATATAGGACGATACCCCTCTTGAAAATTAGAATTTACTTCTAAGAGTATACTGATTAAGTAAGTAGCAGAAATTCAACAATTTTTTGGGGGGCAGACTAAAGAATGATTGATTCTAGAAGGATATTTAAGATTTTAAAAATTTACCCCTAACTTTTTTTTTTTTAATTATTTTGGTGATAAAATGATCAATTATATGCTCTTGCTCTTGAAGATTTCATAAACACTATATGTTGACTACACAAAATCACGGTAAAATAATTCATATAAAAATGCCATTTATCAAAACTGGTCTTATTTTCAACCTTTTTTTTTTTTGGTTTCTGTATTATTCATCTTAGTTGTATCTAAAATTTGGGGAAGATTGAATCACGGTAAGTGGTTCAAAATTGGGGTAATAGGTGTGCGATGAAACTTAAAAAGCAAATTAATTTGACGCCATTTTGTTTTTGTTTTTATTTTTTTTTGGTTTCTGTATTCTTCACCTTAGTTTTATTTATGTGCAAAATTTGGGGAAGATTGAATCACGGTAAGTGGTTCAAAATTGGGGTAATAGGTGTGCGATGAAACTTAAAAAGCAAATTAATTTGACGCCATTTTGTTTTTTTTTTTATTTTTTTTTGGTTTCTGTATTCTTTACCTTAGTTTTATTTATGTGCAAAATTTGGGGAAGATTGAATCACGGTAAGTGGTTCAAAATTGGGGTAATAGGTGTGCGATGAAACTTAAAAAGCAAATTAATTTGACGCCATTTTGTTTTTGTTTTTATTTTTTTTTGGTTTCTGTATTCTTCACCTTAGTTTTATTTATGTGCAAAATTTGGGGAAGATTGAATCACGGTAAGTGGTTCAAAATTGGGGTAATAGGTGTGCGATGAAACTTAAAAAGCAAATTAATTTGACGCCATTTTGTTTTTGTTTTTATTTTTTTTTGGTTTCTGTATTCTTCACCTTAGTTTTATTTATGTGCAAAATTTGGGGAAGATTGAATCACGGTAAGTGGTTCAAAATTGGGGTAATAGGTGTGCGATGAAACTTAAAAAGCAAAAAAATTTGACACCATTTTGTTTTTGTTTTTATTTTTTTTGGTTTCTGTATTCTTCACCTTAGTTGTATCTATGTGCAAAATTTGGGGAAGATTGAATCACGGGAAGTGGTTCAAAATTGGGGAAACGGAAATGTGCGATGAAACTTACAAAGCAAAGTAATATAAGACCAGTAAAAAACTAAATATAAATATAGTTTAACACCCATTAAACTAAAATACCTAAATTTTTCACCTCATTTACTTTTCTTTTGAGGGGGTTGGGTTGATTTGCACTAAAATCTAAACTAATACTAAAGTTTAAGTTTTAGAGATTTGAAATCTAATCTAAAAAAAGTTATTTGAAAAATGTTTCGAAAAAAAAGAAAGAAAAAGAAAAGCTATATTAAAATGCAATCGAATCTACTCTTAAGACAAAAAAGGGTGTGGGGGGGGGGGGAGAATTGAATAGAAAAAGTTTTTTTTTTTTGAAAAACAGATTTTTAGCTTGCCAAAGACACGAGGAAGAACAAATGAAGAAAACAATAAAAGCATTCTTCTATTTTCTCCTTCTGTTTCAGAAAAAGCCGAAGTTTCTTTCCCTTCTACCAAACAACATATCACTTTTCCTCTCATTTTCCGACACTTAAAGTTCAGTTCTTTTTCAAACACATTGAAAGAACTCGAACCTCCCTTCTTTTTTTCTTATCCAAAAAGGGAAACTGGAAACCTTAATGTCTTTTAACAAAGCTGAAAACTTTTTATCATCATGGCATTCTGTCTTTTACACTGTACAAATCAATATTAGATAATGTTCCAATTTAAAAAAAAAAAAAATTTGAATTGAATTAAAGAAAAACAACATTCTATTGTTTAAAGAAAGCAATAAGAAAAAACATTTTGTTTTTTTGTTTGTTTTAATAAAACAAATGCCCGAGGATAATAATGAATCGATAAAGTTGAAATAATTTAGGATTTAGCAGCTCAACTTCATGACTTTGTAAATGTTCCTTCTTCATAGCACTACAAATTGAAATCTACAAAATGGATCAGGAAGAATCTTAAGGATTAATTTTCAGCCTAATCCACTAATTAGTGGTTTCTCAACAAGAGACCATTAAAGGTAAATACTTTTTAAATTATAGTTCAATATTTAAAAAAATTGTAACAGACAAATTAATGTAATTGTAGGTAGACGCATGACGCACGGTTAAATAACTGGCTATTAGATTTTCAAAGAAAAATGTATATTATAATATAATAGAAGGATTAATAAAGGTTAGTGTATAAGTTATACATATAATTATGGTATAAGTTAAGTCACAAAATTATATGTTAAATTATGTTGGATTGAAGTAATAATACAAAGTTTTTATGTAAATATTTGTTAATGTGAATGATAATGTAGATAAATAAATTTAAAATCTTCTTTTAGGCCTGAGGATGCCTCAAAGGAGGTGAAATATAGCCAAACATGGAGTAGCAATAAACTTTATTAATACCCTATAGACCTAAGGAAGACTGAAGAATAAAATTGAGGCCATTAAGGTTTCCTGATTTCAGTCCAAAAAATGTTCGAATGATTTGCATATTTGTATCAATATAACAAATGCCAAAGATAATGATGTAGCCTATTGTCACTACCTAAAAATATCTTCAGTAAGGCGAAGGTATTTATTGGAATAAAAGGCTTGTTTTTTGAAGAACGATTTTTTTATTTCATCAAAGCATTCGCCCAGGGAACCTGAGCATCATCAGTGATAATCTACAAATACATAAAAAATAAAGAAATATAGAACATGCTAGACTAAAAATTAGGAAACAACAAAAATAATTCGAACTGAAAATGCCAAAAAGTGTGACATAGGTTCTTACCAGCGATGAAAATAAATTAAATTAATTTAAAATTAAAAGAATATGTGGGCATTAGAAGTATTGGTTTAAATAATATTATGAAAATAAAAAACTAAAAACAAAATTGCACATAATGCCTAAACAGTTAGGATGGACGTTAACGAGTGAATGGAGCCAAAACAGATGAGACAGGGAGGTAGGGATTATTTTTAAAGGGACCTACAAAGAAAAAAAATGTAATAATGTATAAAGAAGTCCACTATACATCTCTACAATTGAATATCTTCAGTAAGTTTTAGGTTTTATGCTATTGTCACTATCATAAATATCTTCAGTAAGTTCTAGGTTTTAAGCTATTGTCACTATCTTAAATATCTTCAGAAAGTTCTAGGCTTTCTTGTCACTATCTTAAACATCTTCAGTAAGTTCTAGGTTTTAAGCTATTGTCACTATCTTAAATATCTTCAGTAAGTTCTAGGTTTTCAGCTATTGTCACTATCTTAAATATCTTCAGAAAGTTCTAGGCTTTCTTGTCACTATCTTAAACATCTTCAGTAAGTTCTAGATTTTAAGCTATTGTCACTATCTTAAATATCTTCAGTAAGTTCTAGGCTTTCTTGTCACTATCTTAAACATCTTCAGTAAGTTCTAGATTTTAAGCTATTGTCACTATCTTAAATATCTTCAGAAGTTCTAGGCTTTCTTGTCACTATCTTAAATATCTTCAGAAAGTTCTAGGCTTTCTTGTCACTATCTTAAATATCTTCAGTAACTTCTAGGTTTTCAGCTATTGTCACTACCTTAAATATCTTCAGTAACTTCTAGGTTTTCAGCTATTGTCACTACCTTAAATATCTTCAGTAACTTCTAGGTTTACAGCTATTGTCACTACCTTAAATATCTTCAGTAACTTCTAGGTTTTCAGCTATTGTCACTACCTTAAATATCTTCAGTAACTTCTAGGTTTTCAGCTATTGTCACTACCTTAAATATCTTCAGTAACTTCTAGGTTTACAGCTATTGTCACTACCTTAAATATCTTCAGTAACTTCTAGGTTTACAGCTATTGTCACTACCTTAAATATCTTCAGTAACTTCTAGGTTTTCAGCTATTGTCACTACCTTAAATATCTTCAGTAACTTCTAGGTTTTCAGCTATTGTCACTACCTTAAATATCTTCAGTATCAGTTTAGGTTTTTAGCTATTGTCACTACCTTAAATATTTTCGGTAACTTCTAGGGTTTCAGCAATTGTCACAACCTTAAATATCTTCAGTATCAGTTCTAGGTTTTTAGCTATTGTCTCTACACTACCTTAAATATCTTTAATAAGTTCTAGGTTTACGGGAGTCTATTTGCTATAAATACTTGAACTATCTTCTTTAATATATTTATTTATTTTTTGCAAATACTTAAAATATGTTTTTGTTCGACATCTTGAAATAAGAACTATCCAGACACTCTTGTTTAAGGGTGTATTCTCTTAAACCAAATAAAATCGATCATCTGAAGAGGTTGTAGGTGAATAACATTTTGTAAGAATTTTCACCCTGCGTTATTTGGGACCGTACTGTATCGAAAGTTAAGGATGGACTGAAGTACAAAAACTATATTAAAACTAAATAAACAAGTATATTTATTATTTGACTTTCGAGTTTACCGAAGAAAACCGATGTATTGTAATTCTGAAAAACGGTATTTCTTTTTGTATCATCATATAAAAAAAAAATCCTAGATTGCAATTCGTTTCTGATATGTTATCAGGAAGAAAATTTCACCTCCTGTCTGTCTGTCAGTCTGACTCATATTTTTTTCAAATCATACCTTAAAAACACTTGTCCGCTTTTAATGAAATTTTGATGGTAGGTTCTAAATAGCTCTAATGTTTGTCCCATACTAATTCCTTCTTCGTCCATCACTTCCTCTTTAGCACAACAAACAAGTGTAATTCAAAATATTTGTTTAATATTTAAAAACTTAAAATCTCTAAAAAGGTGTACTAACTTGAATTCAAACGATAAGAGGAACATAACATAACAATAGTTATCATTTCTGTAATGGATTCTATTTCTAAGTTAAACAAGATGGTCAAATAAAAACATTTTAACAATAATTCTAGATAGTAGTGAAGAAAGAAAGAAAACAAAATACTACACTCACAAAAAATAAAGAAGATAAAATGATAACGTTGTTATTGTAAGTGAGAAAAAGTATTATCTTTTTAAGATAATGAATACATATTGAGTAAACAGGGCGAGAGAAAGAATTTTACATCGTATATTACATATAGACTAGTATCTACTATTAAAAACTATCATGGCTTTTTCGAAATAAACAAAAAATGTTGGTGAACTTTAGTTAACCAACATAAAAATGACACGGTACTTCTTTAGATTGTTACTCCCCTTATAAAAAAAAATGCAGAGGGGAGTAACAATCTAAAGAAGGTGTACGGAATGTTCTTCTTTAAACTGTTACTCCCCTTATAAAAACAGAAGTGTGATATTCCTTTGTCCCAAAGTACATTAGACTAAACATTCCTTTGTCTTAATAGTTATTTAGTCAAAGTCATTTGTATTCTAAAAATTAATTGGGGAGTAACAATCTAAAGAAGTACCAAAATACTAAGCCATAATAATCAACTTATTGCGTCCCCCAAAAAATTATAAAAGAACCAACTCTAAGCCTAATAGCAATATGAACGGAAATTAACAACAAACGACAAATGACTGAAAAGGAATTTTAATACAAGTATATTTATAAGTTTCTTAAAATTAAGAAAAAGAACTGTTATTCACATTATTTATTCATAATAAACAGGTCAAGTGTGTGCTAGTCAGCACACAGCGAGGGTCCGTAGGCAACCCTATATTTTTTAAAATGCTAAAAAGCTAACTTTGAACTGTCCAATGGGTCTGACAATCTCAAAACACATAAACAAACTTCTGATAAAGTATTTTTTTGCCATTGAACCGGACTACAACCATATAAATACATAGAAAAGACCATAATTATAAAAAAAACGTATTTTAAAAAAAGTTAAATAATATTTTTTTCGAAATTTCCAAAAAGTGGTATCTTTACTTTTGGTCGAAGAATGTTCAGGGATTTTTTCAGATTTTTTGCACTTCACATGAGCGAGATAGAGGTGGGGGGGGGGGACACGTTTCACACCCACTTCAAACTGGCCTGCGCTTTCCCTATCAAAGTTATAACCAAAGAATTATATATTTTCGTAATCAGCTCGACGTTTCATATGATACCCCTCACGGTGTCGAAAAAAAATAAAACAATTTTAACCCTTAAGTTTTTTTATCCTAATTTTTTTTTGAAAAATATTTTTTTTAAGTCGCTATATTTTTAAAATATGTGGGTACAAGACACATACATGCCAAATTTCAAAGTGATCGAGCAAAAGGTGTAACCGTGAGAGCAGGCGACCGGACGGACGGACAGACACACGCAGGAAAATATAAAGGGTCCTTGGATTTGCCTACGGACCCTAATAAAAATGAACCAATAAACCAGTGGCAACTAGCTTAATTTTATACATATATAGAAAAGAAGTCAAATTAAGTAAATTAATTTAGATAAGTTATTATATCTATTTGAAGGCAAACAAATCAATATAACCATTCTTTTTTTTATCGGATTAAATATGGTTGCGTATAAGCTTAACAATAACAAATCATTTCGAGGTGAGTCGTCCCCGTCGATATTACTCGATTACATAAATGATAAGTAGTAAATTATTTCAAGATAAAAAGAACTTTTTATATACTACGTTTTTAAATTTTCTGATGAATGGTATGTAATGTTGATAATATAATTGTTATTGTTATATAATATATAATGTTAGTGAAAAAAAAAAAAAAAAAATAGTTCCGAATTTATTTACTTCACATAAATGACAACCATCTAGAGAGCTGATCTTAAACCTATAAAAGGACAAATCTTTGTACAACGGATCTTCCCAACACCAAATCTAAACCGTGCCATCGATATATTTGAAATAATATAAATAATATAATCGATAAATAATATAATCAATATATTTCCTGTTTTGCTTGTCATTCAATGTTTATCTCATATTTATAAAAATCACAAATTTGAAACCCGTCAAAATGAAGATTGTAAAGATGGGATATTGGCAAAACAAATAAAATAACTTGCGGATTTTTTCCGAACTAACTTTCCATACAGCAAAATTTGCTGAAAACCAATTAAATTCTGCTAAAAGTATAAAAATAATGCATTGTCATGGTGTTCTGAGCTATGCTAAAAGTTTCAAATGTCTAGCTATTCGGGAAGTTAGTTAGAAATCGATTGCCAGATTTGTACCGGACAAACAAACAAACAAACAAAAAAGCAAGCTAATAAAAACGTAGTAAGTAAAAAAAGCAGCAATTTTTGTAATTTATGAAAAAATTAAAAAGAAAAATTCCCATATACACATAAAAAAAGATGTGGACTTTATACCTTGTTTACTCCATAATTCTTAAGACATAAAACGGGAGTCAAGAAACGAGAAAAAGATACTTTGAACTACCTGATTTATAATGCATCATATTTTAGGCAAAAATCTCTATCTCGTAAAACAATATTGTTTCGGCTTCAAAAGGAAAATACTTAACAAACAACAAGTACAATAGCAGGAGGAACATCAACGTGAACACGGGGATCTTATCATGAGGCCCGAGGATACGGGACATTATCACATCGCTTAAAGATAAACGAGGTAGGATGGCAAGCAGTGAAAACATGAAGGAGTAGAGCCAAGAATATTAACAAGCAAAGATGTCAACTTAAAGGATAACGAGAAGATATTAAAGAATGAAATATGTGCCGTGCAAACTATTAACGATGTTTCTAGAGGAAAACGCAACTTTCAGCCTTAAAGTACCGGAATAATAGATACAATTAGTTGAACGGTGAGACAAAGTAAAGTGACAGATGTTCAGAAAAAGACATCTCCGGATCAGAAGCAATCTAGAAGCTATTTTAAGACCGTGTTTAATAGAAGTTTAGCTTCTTTTAAAAGCAAACGGTAAACGGAAATAGAATTCTTTTTATAAACTTTTCTTGCCCTTTTATTATATTTATCTGTACTTTTTTTATTTCTCCACCAAAAAAGAAATCTCATTTATAGTTAAGTAGCGAAAAGAATTAATCACAATTCACAAGAGGTATTATTATTTTTTATTTATTTTTTTTTTTTTTTGCAGATAATAAATTAGTGACAGCATTACTTCCTGAAGCTTTTTGTAAAAACAAAAATCGGTTCGAGACAATTCTGACTAACTTTCTCAAATACGAGTTCATAATTACTTGGCCCAGTGTTTTTCGTTTATTAGTTTTCATGTTTTCGTATGCACATTTAATTATTATTGAAACATTTCATCAAAATTAATTATAATAATAACTTCTCCTCAGCGGGGAATCGAACCCGGCCTCTCTCTGTCTGCGTTTAAAGCTATTTTCTCAGGAACTAAATTTTTCCCGGGAAAACGACTTATATCATTACATTTGTATTTAAACGTAATACATTTTAGATTTTTTTAATCAAAATCGTCGGAAATGTTTTCGAGAAATCATTTTTTTCACGTTATTTCAGAGTTTGTGGGGAGTAGCGCCCCCTAATTTAGAGCTAAAATTAACTTCTCGATTTCGCTTTGAAGCGAACATGTATGCCAAATTTTGCCACAATCGGTCCAGTATAGTTTAGGCTCCAGGCGGCTACATAGACAGACGACATACAGACATTTTTAAAAAACCACTTTTTTGGACTCAAGGGGCTTCAAAACGTGTACATCTATCAAAATCCAATTTTCGCACCATCACAATACTTTCTCTTTATATGAGAAAATAAAAGTGTTTCAGTTGAGTGATAACAAAGGTATGCCAATGGTTAAGGGTACTTCAACTTCAAAATGAAGACTACTAAAATTAAAATATATGTATATAGATAAAGGAATTTTTTCTGAGTACTCGCGTATCGATTTTTGTTTTGTTTCACACTCCAGTCGTTTGATAGTGAAGTTTCCTTTTGATTTTTCCGACATTTCCGTTGAAAATGTTATTAAAAAGAGGGTTTAAAAACCAGGATGTACAAAATACAGGGGTAAAATAAAGTAAGAGACTCGATTTTTTGAATTTCTAATACATCAACATTTAAACGGACAATATCTGAAAAGCGATTTTGAGCGTAGTAAAATTGAACGTATACAGGTTCGTATACACATGTACAATGTACGTATACACTTGTACGTAATACACGTACACTGTCAGATGAACACCCTAATTGATCGTTATTTCCGTCCTTTAATGACTAAGCTATAGCTGATTGGGATTTCATATAAAAGATAAAAGAGCCGAGACTCGTTTTGAATCTTTAATTCTAAAAGATTTATTAAGGTAATAACATTAACACCTTAAAAGGTACTAAATCATTATTATAATAAATCAGAAAAATTAAAAAAAAAACTAGTTTTTTTCCATTTAAAATTAATTTTAGGGTAATTTAACTTGATTCATCTCACGAATATTTAAGCTTTCAACACGTACGATATAATTGCTTCTTTTTATGTACGATAAAATTATTTAAACGTTTAACATGTGCGATGCAATTACACCTTGTTCCAAACAATCAACAAAACACCTGTAATGTATTACCGCCAGGACAACTTTTAGGTTTGAATAAACAATGAAGATCTAAGATATAAGTTACTAACAAACAAAATTCAATGACAAAACATCTCTGACATAAAAATTTAGGATTGCCCAGAATAATCAAAATTTTGGATTTACCGGCGCATCGGATAAATTGATTTTCTTTTTCAAGGAAAAAGCTAGAATGGTTTACCTTGAAAAGGGAAATAGATTTCAAAGTACCAATTTCGCAAAAGTTAAAGAGTGCATACAGTTAAAATTAATCTGGTGCTATCTGCGGTCTACTTTTGACAAACATCGCATTTTCATAAAATTCAAACGAGTTCTTTTGAAGATATAGGTGTAAATAAATGAATGTTTGTGCGCCTGTGGAAGAGAAAGAAATAGGTGCAGAAGGTTGAAACTTATATGGGACCAACAAATAGGAGGTTCTAATTATGACCTACAATCCAAATTTTATAAAATCAGATAGAGTAGTTTTTAAGATATGTTGGTTCGCAAAAATTGAACTGCAGACCGACTTGGGATCAAAAGTGTTGCCTGATGTCTGAAACAGATTTCTATCTTGGAATTATTGAAATTTGAGACATAAAATATTTTCGTTCTTCAGAAGGTTCACAGCTTCCGTTATAAAGCAATAAAAAAATGTTAGGCAAAACCAAGAAATATACAGACAAAATAGTTATTTATGCACCTAGGGAGTAAAGTAAGCCATTTGAGCGAAAAAGTTGGTTCTTGAGGCGAAGCCGAAGGAACCATGGTCCCTAAATCCCGAGGCGAAGACGAGAGAATTAGACTCTTTAATTCCCGAATCGTAGCCGAGGAAATAACTCCAATTAGCTCCCGAGGCGCAGCCTCGGGAGATATGTATCTTGAGGAGAATAATGGCACTTTACTCACGAGGTACATACAACATTTTATCTCCAGTAGGAAGAAAATCCACATTTTCGTCCATTGCACAGTTTTTATTTATTATTTTAATAAATAACAATAATTATTAGCACTTTTCATAGCAGATATAAGAGATTCAATATTAAAAACAAATAAGAATTGGAATTAAACTCAAATAGAAGGTTATTTAGATGCAGGTTATAAACAAAGATAAACATGGTCAAAAAAGCGCAGTGCCGCCAACCTGATTTCAACAACTTCATTACATTAGCCATTCATTTTCTACTATTTATTAAATATTTAAGTTGCAATCTTTACTTTGTTGTCCTACTTTACTTTTTCCCCCTACTTTTACATTTTCTACCAAATTTTTGAGTTCAGGGATGAAAAGACCTGTTTTAGTCCCTCTAAACTAATTCAAAATTATAACTTTTTCTCCCTACTGGAGATAAATATAATTTTATTTGTATAGAAATCACATTAAAGACACATCTAACCCTAATTACCTGAGTATCTTCTATGTTCCTATAATATCTACTTTCTACTATTATTATCTTTGTAACGCTGATGCTACATGTCAATTAAGAAAAATATATATATATATATTTTTTTTTTTTTTTTTTTTAATGATTTAATGCCATTTCCGATGAGCTTAAACAATCAGGGGGGTTTATTATTGGAAAAAAATCTGTACATCTAATTACTTGAGACTTGCAAAACGACACTTTCAACTTTCACTAATACATATATATTGTTTTTTTTAAGTTTGTAATAAAAATACACATGTATACATAATTCCTTTTATGAAAATATACCGTTGTTTTATTTATCTAGGTCGACTTGTTTTTAGCGGATATTGTAGACTTGATTGACTAGAATATGTATAATTTCAAATAGCTTTTAATTACTTGTATATACTCGACTAGAAATATGGTGTTTTCTGTGATTTCTTTCCTTTCACGCTACTTATAACGGTAGATATTATTCGCATGTTCTTCTAAATACCTAGCTGTCAATTATTTTTTAACATTCACAATTAAGTTAATTGGCTTTTTAGTCTTATACAAACTAGTAATAAAATTAGAGAAAAGATTTCTCTGTTTGAATAACAATTCCCTAAACCGTTTTTTAGGGAATATAAAAATAATGTTTTTTTTTTATCTTTGAATTCATAATAATCTCAAGATAAAAAGAACTTTTTATATACAACGTTTTTAAAATTTCTGTCATTAATCATCAATTTGAAACCCGTCAAAATGAAGATTGTAAATATGGGATATGTCAAAACAAATAAAATAACTTGAGGATTTTTTCCGAACTAACTTTCTATTCTATACAGCAAAAAATTTGCTAAAACGAATTAAATTCTGCTGAAAGATGGCTAAAAGTATTACAATAATGCATTGTCATCGTGTTCTGAGCTATTCTAAAAGTTTCAAACTTCTAGCTATTCGGGAAGTTAGTTAAAAATCGATTGCAAGATTTGTACTGGACAAAGAACACGATGACAATGCATTATTTTAATACTTTTAGCCATCTTTCAGCAGAATTTAATTAGTTTTCAGCAAATTTTGCTGTGCGGAAAGTTAGTTCGGAAAAAATCCGCAAGTTATTTTTTTTTATTTTTTTTTTTGCCATATCCAATATTTACGCAATCTTCATTTTGACGGGTCTCAAATTTGTGATAAATAAACATTGAATGACAGCAAAACAGGAAATATCGATTATATTATTTATCGATTATATTATTCCAAATATATCGATGGCATGCTTTAGATTTGGCGTTGGGGAGATCCGTTGTACAAAGATTTATCCTTTTATAGGTTAAGATCAGCGCTCTGGATGCGGTTGTTATTTATGTGAAGTAAATAAATTCGGAACTATTTTTTTTTCACTAACATTATATATTATATAACAATAACAATTATATTATCAACATTACATACGATTCAACAGAAAATTTAAAAACGTCGTATATAAAAAGTTCTTTTTATCTTGAAATTATTTTTAATTAAACTAACGGCATCAACCATATTATTATAATGTATATGTCGTGTAAAAGAACATTTTATAATAGCAATTTTTCTATTTTTAAGTTAAAAATATCCTTGCTATATGGGAGATTTGGCAATAAATTTAAGTTCTAATAATTGCGTGGCTTTTCGTTATCGCTGACTTTAATTATTATCATCATATTAACATATCTGGGCAAATAATTATAATTACTAGCTGTTCTTGTGGCCGGCACAAGCTCCAGACAGGTCTTCCATATTTTATAATAAACAGGTCAAGTGTGTGCTAGTCAGCAAACAGCGAGGGTCCGTAGGCAACCCTGTATAGTTTAAGCAGTAACCTATTGATGGTGTTTTTTAAAATGATAAAAAGCTTACTTTGAACTATCCTATGGGTCTGATATTCTCAAAACACATAAACAATCTTCTGACAAAGTATTTTTTTGCCACTTAACCGGACTACAACTATATAAATACATCGAAAAGACCACAGTTATAAAAAAACGTATTTTGTCAATAAAAAATAAAATAATATTTTTTTCGAAATTTCCAAAAAGTGGTATCTTTACTTTTGGTCGAAAAATGTTCAGGAATTTTTTCAGATTTTTTGCACTTCACATAAGCGAGATAGAGGGGGGGGGGGGGGGGCACGTTTCACACCCACTTCAAACTTGCCTACGCTCGCCCTATCAAAGTTATAAAATAAGAATTATATATTTTGGTAGTTAGCTCGACGTACCCTTTCATATGATATCGAAAAAAAAAAATTAATAATTTTAACCCTTAAGTTTTTTTTACCCTAATCCTTTTTTAAAAATATTTTTTTTAAGTCGCTATATTTTTAATATATATGGGTAGGTACAAGACACATACATGCCAAATTACAAAGTGATCGGACGAAAGGTGTAGCCGTGAGAGCACGCGAAAGGACAGACGGACAGACACACGCAAGAAAATATAAGGGTCCTTAGTTTTGCCTACGGACCCTAAAAACGTGAAATAGATATTTACGCACCAAGGGAGTTTGCACCCTGAGCGATGAAGTTGGTTCCTGAGGCGAAGCCGAGGGAGTTAATTATCGCGAGGGTGCAAGTGATTTTTTACTCCCAAGGTACGTAACTAGATTATACCTCCAGAAGAGAGAAAAAAAAATGGAATGATTTTAATAATAAATTATTTTATTCAACAAAAAATAATTTTTTTTTTTTTTATTCAGAACAAAAAAAAAATTAGATATACATAATATTAACAATTCTCTAAATAAGTTTAATAACGTTCAATTTAAATTATAGATAGTAATTATTTGAATTTCAATGATAAAATTAAATGGGAGAATCAGCTGGAAGCTGAGCCGTGTATTGAATGGTATCGACAACTGATCGTTTATTGAATCGTATTTACATATGGATTAGTTTATCTACATTTAGAAATTATGATTTCACTTTTAACTTGTTTGTTTGTTTTACTGATGAATCACTATGGCAACCGTTGTGGAGGTTACATGTGTGTGAAGAAGACATTGTAGATTTCGACATTAAACAAAAGTTCGTAAATGAAATGTGTATTAGCACCAAGCTTATTTACTTGTGCTTTATCTAGGGCAACACTGGAGGGAATCATGAGCGTTCATGATTCCCTTATTTTTCATTACTCACCGTTTAACCCGGCCGGGTGCAATGAGTAACTCCCCTCTCTGTAAACTAGGGAGGAAAGTTCACTTTTTGTCCCTGCTGGAGGTTAAAAAATTATATCTCAAAAACGGCTTAAACGATTTGGATTAAAACATTTTAAAATGTTGTCCATTTAAATACGAATCTGTCGATATAAGCCGGTTTCCCGGGGAAAAATCCAGTTTGCAAAATATTGATGAAAATAAATATGATTTTGTTGAAAATTGAAAACAAAAATTTTCTGGGATCTGGGACCGAGATTATATGAGAAAGTTAGTCTGAGTTGTCTCAGACCGATTTTTTTCTCTTGGTTTAGGGAAGATATGTTTTGAACAGATCCTCATCAACTAATTTAATTTGCAATAATTAAAATCGTAAGAAATATCATATACATTATACATATACTTGCAATTACATTGCAAGTATATGCATTGCATCATATAAATAAATAAACAGGTCAAGTGTGTGTTAGTCAGCACACAGCGAGGGTCCGTAGGCCACACTGTATAGTGTTTAACTGTAAAGTGTATAAACAGTGTTTTTTTAGGACTACAACCATATAAATACATCGAAAAGACCATAATTATAAAAAAAACGTATTTTGTCAATAAAAAATAAAATAATATTTTTTCGAAATTTCCAAAAAGTGGTCTCTTTATTTTTGGTCGAAGAATGTTCAGGAATTTTTTTAGATTTTTTGCACTTCACATAAACGAAATAGAGGGGGGGAACACGTTTCACACCCACTTCAAACTTGCCTACGCTGGCCCTATCAAAGTTATCCAAATAATTATATATTTTTGTAATCACCTCGACGTACCCTTTCATATGATACCCCTCACGGTGTCGAAAAAAAATAAAAAATTTAAACCCTTAAGTATTTTACCCTAATTTTTTTGAAAAATATTTTTTTTAAGTAGCTATATTTTTAAAATATGTGGGTAGTTACAAGACACATACATGCCAAATTTCAAAGTGATCGGACTAAAAGTGTAGCCATGAGAGCACGCGAGAGGACGGACGGACAGACACACGCAGGAAAATATAAGGGTCCTTGGTTTTGCCTACGGACCCTAAAAATGATTTAGGTCGTTCACTTAAAAAGTTTATTTTGATTCTCTATTTCAAACATTATTCAGTAAAAGATTTTAATCTATAAATAAAAACGTAGAGTAATAAATGCATCGAGTTAAACAATACCCCTGTGAAGGGTTTCACACGGGATTCCTCTTATATGAATTACAAATTAGAGAAGATACTTTCAATATTTGTTCCTTTTTCTTTTCTGAAATGGACATGAGCGGAATTGATTAGATATTCGGAAATTCACCATAACATCATAACATAGTGTTTACAATTTCAAATGAGCCGAAGAAAGGGGAATTTCACTAGAAGAAAGTAAAACAGGCCTTTTCATATTTCGTTTATCTGTTGTGTGTTTTTTTTTTTTTTTTTTTTGTTTGTTTTTCCTCAATTTGAATGAATTCTATTTAAATTCAAAACACGATCTAAAAGGCATTTGCCAACAAACAACCAAATATATCTTTTATTGACCGTTTGTTCTCAAATGCATTTTCCTAGTTCATTTTAAAATATTTTTTTGGAAAAAAGCTTCTGATTTATCGTCTTTTTAATTTTGGTTTATTTCTACAGTGTCTCCCCCTTCATACATTTTAAAATTCTCACCATATCAATCGAACAAAACGCAGTTACCAAAAGTTCGATTATATCAGAAATCTTTTAACTTAAATTCTTTTCTATAAACTTAAATTAAAGATAGTAAATAGTCCAAGAGATAGTGTCCAAAAAAGTGTCTGACTAACATCAAGCTAGAATTTTGTGTACAAGTTTTAAGAATATGTGGTCGGCTAAGTTCGTCTGCAGGACATAGCTTGGCAATAGGCATTTGGAAAAAAACGAACCGATGGAGAGCGGCCATGTCCCGCCCTTTTTGGTGGACAATACGATGGATGATCCTGAGTACTAAATTAGTTAGTAGACCAAAAATCAAGTTGATGGTAGTCTGTCACTTAATAGGTGACTTTGATTTGGAATAATATTTGACTAACTAATCTATTAAGTGACAAACTAACATCAACTTTATTTTTGGTCTACTAACTAATTTAGTACTCAGGATCATAAAAATCGCATTGTCCACCATAATAGGTGAGACATGGCCGCTCTCCACCGGTTCGTATTTTTCAAATGCCTATTGCCAAGCTATGTCCCACAGACGAACTTAGCCGACCACATATTCTTAAAAGGCGCTAAAAGATTTACTTATACCCAAAATTCCAGCTTGATGTTAGTCAGAAATTTTTTTAAGTGAAACTTTTTTGGCGGCGGTAGAGTGAATGTTTTCATATAGTGACATCGTGTAACGAAGTTTGCGATTCAAGACTCGTCCAAGAGTATCATTTTTACAGATTAATTGTATTATATCTATTTAAAGACCAGTAAATCAAAAGAAACATTTATTTTTATTGGAATAAATGTGGTTGCCTTAGCGTAACAATAATTTTTTTTTTTTTCAATTAAATTTCCCATAACCATTTCTTAATCCTGAAATAATAAATTCGTCAAAAAATGAAAGACAGCAATGCATTCTAGAACTAAAGTTTCACTTCTAGTGCGTGAGAGCCTCACACATATTTTTTTTTTGAAAGCTATCTCTGGACTACACATTATTTAAATTATTTTAATTTTAAATCCGTAATAAATAAATAAGTTCTAGAGTGATATATTATGTGATATCATCTATTTTCTACAAATAATTAATTGTCGTTTTCAGATGATTCTCCTATGTTATTAAATGTGATCACATTAAAACAAAGCAATATAGGAAGGTTATAAAAACTTTGAATGCTAATTGTAGAATGTTATTTGGCGTGTTGCTGAGTTCTAGCTTGTGGCTCAATTGTTTATTTATCTGAGTTTCGTGACCTTGACTTCTCCCCTCGTGACTAGGGAAAGAGGGACCCCCCCTTCCTACAAATGAATATTGATAAAATGTCTCCCAAACACAGTCGAGTTGGTATCCTGCAAGTTTTAAGAGATTCTATAAATTTTGAATTGCTTTTGATCTAAAATATTAAATCTCTTTGTTCCTGTAGAAGTATTGTTTGTAACCACCTCTAACCACCACTAACCTATTCTAACCACCTCTAACCACCTCTAACCACTTCTAACCACCTCTAACCACTTCTAACCACCTCTAACCACCTCCAACCACCTCTAACCACCTCCAACCACCTCCAACCACCTTTAACCACCTCTAACCACCTCTAGTTTGTAGATGAGGTAAGCAACAAAGATATTATTACAATTAAATTGAAAAGTTAAATTTAAAATTATATAATAAAGTAAAGATGATAGTTATGAAATTAAGTGAATAACTATTAATATAATATTTATATAATAATAATATACTATAATGAGTATATTATCGGAGTAATTATGTTTTTTAACTCAGCCCTAATTGTGGTGGAAAAACCTCTTATAAAATCATAACAATAATTATAATAAAAAAATAATAGACAGTCAATCAGTGTGGCACAAAACCTTGCACCCTATCATCTACTTTTATTGTTATATTAACATGAATGTTATATATTACTTTATTGTTATATTTATATTATATTAACATTATTTAAAATAATGTTGATAAGGGTATGTAAAATAAATATAGCGAGAGGAAAAAGCAGTGGCGATATTCAGTGTGTTCAAATTCGTAAAGCAAAACTCGGAAGGAGTGAGAGTAGGTTTACAGTTTAAGAGCAGTTCGATAACGTGTGCACAGAAGTGAATGTAACAGTGTACAGATAGCGAATGAAGACTGGTCGCCTGGTCTCGAGGTCCTTAGACTCGCTAGTATGTAGGTAAGATGGAGAAGTTGTAGGTAAAATAGAGAGTTTGGGCAACTAATTCACCTCCTATTCCCCTCGTCTATCTCCCTCCGCACGATCTCACCATAATAAAATCGATTAATAGTTTTAGCGATCTTTAACACTTCACACCGGAGTCGCTATTGGTTTTACTAAAAAAAATATATTTGGAAAAATGATTGACTCATTGAATAGATGAAGTTAGATTTTTTTCCCCGACCTAAAATTCTAATTTAAAATGTGAAGTTCACGTTTACGCGATCGTTGAGCGCGAACGCTTGGGCGTATAACATTGTCCAACGAAGCCAACCTGGGCATTGGTAAAATGAACATGTCTACCGGATTTCATAAAAATCGGTCAACTTTTACTTAAGTTATCGTCACACGTTTCGGGGGAAGCGGACACAGATCGACAGACAGACAGACGAGACCAAAAATGTTCCATGATATCTAAAACGGAATTCTGTCTTGGAGTTTTTAAAGCCGGAAGATTAAAAAATGTTTCGTCCTCAAAAGTGAACACAACGATTCTGTTACCTTCGGTAAGCTAGGAAGCAATAATGATATAATAGTATATTACGCGTCGATTGCGGAAAGTAATATTTTGCATGCGAGTGTGGAGTTTACACCCGAGCGACAGCGAGGGTAGTAAAACCACACGAGGAATGCAAAATGCCGTTTTCGCACGAGTTGCGTACCGTACTTTATCTACGATTGTTAGATTTAAATAATAAATACAGAAAAAAATAAACTTGCTGTATGTAAATTCGTATCTCTCTCTTGATAAAGATGACATTTATTCTTGAGTTGTATTTTTTGCCGAATTAATTATTTCTGGAGGAGTATTATTCTCCACATTTTCGTCAAAGTCACTTGATTTACTCATTGTTTTTCACTTAAAATTCGATATAAACAGTTACTTTAATAAAAGAACAGCAAATTAGTTTTGTTAACAATGTAAACAAACTCGCTAATCGTGTGTAAAGCTGAAGAATTCCTCTTCTTTACCGCTCTAGGGTGGTAAAGAAGAGGAATTCTTCAGAACTATGAGACGCGCATGCGCAATGAATACAAGTACGTAAAGAATCACTTTCTACGCATCTAAACAAAGATATAATGTTTATATTTCGTATCAATCGTAGATAAAATTATTTTTCGTGGTGAGTCTTTTTCCACCACAGTTATGTTAGTCAGACACTCGTTATCTCCTGGAAAATTAGGATTATTATCGACTCAAAAAAGTTGTTAAGTTAATTATCAAGTTTTACAAATTGAGGCGATGTTTTTATCATGGTGTTCCGTGATAGCATCTAGATGTTGGGAACATCTTCAGAACATGACATTACAACTGAGATGTTTGTTTGTTGTTCCTTTCAGTAATATATTCTCAGATAAAGATGCTCCAAACCTAGGGAGCATCAAAAACTTCATTTATAATCAAGACTAATTTTAGCAAATGAGTTGCACAAACGATTAATTATACCTAGAGTCCTAGAGTAATTATATAAGCCATTAATCAGACAAACCAACCTCTTAAACAAAGGTCGACATCTAGGTATTTCTAGGCAAATCCAAATAGGGTTTTATCTTATCACATTAATGCTACACAGGAATATATAAATGTTATTAGATAAGCGATATTAGGTAGACAAATTAAACTTTGACAGTATTAAAGTACAATGTACAATAGTTTACAGCCATATTCCAGTAAAGGTACAAATAACAGAACATTCCTTAGCAGAGTTAATTGAAAACAACAGAGAATTCTATTACAGACCTTCTCATAAGACTAGACAGTTTAGGAACCTTTTTTTTTTTTAATTACACACCCAACTATAAGGCAACACTGTTTTGTTGGAAGTTGTTTTATCTCTTTCTCTCTTGGTTCTTCACGTAACTAATTATTCTACGAGAGGGCGGGCCTCGCACGGTACCTGGGTTATTAGCGGGCTATAATCACCACACTGCAATGCATGAAGCAGACAGAGCTTTAACGTTCCTACAATAACTACCGGCAGGAAAGAACAAGAATCTCATTTAGTATGCTTATAATTACCGTATAAAGACGTAGAACAGACTAACTAAAGAAATTATTAATAGTCAAAATTTAATTATGTAACGGGATGAATGTGACTTACTAATATATTGCTTAAATTGTATAAGACTATATACTGAGATTTATTTTCACCCAAAAAAATGTAATCTAGTGTGGCACATAGCTTTCTCGAGTCGTATACTTTTATGATTTTATGGTTTTACAACGTATTATTGTAAATTTATTTAATTTCCTGCGTTTCTTAAAACTCAAAATAGTTTTGATTTTTACTACGTTTTTGTTAGCTTGCTTTCTTGTTTGTTTGTTTGTTTGTTTGTTTGTCCGGTACAAATCTTGCAAACGATTTTTGACTAACTTCCTGAATAGTTAGGCACTTGAAACTTTTAGAATAGCTCAGAACACGATGACAATGCATTATTTTAATACTTTTAGCCATCTTTCAGCAGAATTTAATTCGTTTTCAGCAAATTTTGCTGTATGGAAAGTTAGTTCAGAAAAAATCCACAAATTATTTTATTTGTTTTGACATATCCGATATTTTTTCGATCTTTATTATGACGGGTTTCAAATTTGTGATTTTTTATTATGAGGTAATCATTGAATGACAGCTAAAAAGAATAAGTAAACAAAGAAATATATTAATTAATGTATGACAACCAGGTGAGTCTACACTTCTGTACTAAATATCGGTTTATTTTTTCTACATCTGTACTTCTTTACTTGTACTTATTTTTCTTCTCTTATACCCTCCCCTACACGGGATGAGATCCGTTGTTCAAAGATTTGTCCTTTCATAGGTTTAATATCAGCTCTCTAGATGGTTGTCATTTTTGTGAAGTAAATAAATTCGGAACTATTTATATTTCACTAGCATTTTATATAACAATAAAAATTATATTATCAACATTACATATTATGATTCAAAAGAAAATTAAAAACGTAGTATATAAAAAGTTCTTTTTATCTTGTAATTTTTTACATGATTTAATGCGTATCAATTTAGCAAAATTTAAAGAGCGCAGACGGTTAAAATTAATCTGTAACTATGTATCTGCAAGCTACTTTCGATAAACCATCCAAATTTCATGAAAATCAGATAAGTACTTTTGAAGATATAGCTGTATAAAAAAGTACGTTTCCGTGCATGTGGAAGAGGAACAAATGGGCGCTAAAGGTTGAAACTTATAATGGGACCAACAATAGGGTAATCATAACCTACAATCCAGATTTCATTAATATTGGGTGAGTAGTTTTTAAGATATTTAAGTTCGCAAAAATAGAGCGACAGACCGACAGACATACACGGAACCAAAAATGTTTCCTTATGTCTGAAACGGATTTCTGTCTTGTAATTTTTAAAATCGGCGACACATACCTTCCGTTACCTTTGGTAAGCTTGCAATAATACATTACGCGTCGAGTGCGGAAAGTAGCATTTTGCATGCGAGTGTGAAGTTTGCACCCGACCGACAGCGAGGGTGGTAAAACCACACGAGCAAAGCAAAATGCAGTTTTCGCACGAGTTTCGTACCGTAATTTATATACGATTGTTGGATTTTAATATTAAACACACAAAAATGTTTTTAATAAACTTCCTGTAGGTAAGTTCGTATTTCTCTATTGATAGCGATGACATTAATCATTAATTCCTTAGTTGTATTTTGTGCCGAATTAATTATTTCAAGAGGCGTATTATTCTCCACATTTTCGTCATAATCACTTAAATCACTCATTGTTTTTCACTAAGAACTCGATATAAACAGTTACTTTAATTATACAAACAACAAATTAGTTTTGTGAAGAAGTTTTTTTTATTACCGCACTAGGGTGGAAATAAAGAATAATCATGAATGCGCAAGCGCAATGAATACAACTACGAAAAGAATCACTTTCTACGCATCTAAAGAGAGATGTAATGTTTATATTTCGTAGATAATAGTACATTACGCGTCGGGTGCGGAAAGTAGCATTTTGCATGCGAGTGCGGAGTTTGCACCCGAGCGACAGCGAGGGTAGTAAAACCACACGAGCAATGCAAAATGCCGTTTTCGCACGAGTTGCGTACCGTACTTTATCTAGGATTGTTAGATTTAAATAATAAATACAGAAAAAAATAAACTTGCTGTATGAAACTTAGTATCTCCCTCTTGATAAAGATGGCATTAATTCTTGAGTTGTATTTTTTGCCAAATTATTTATTTCTGGAGGAGTATTATTCTCCACTTCGTCAAAGTCACTTGATCACTCATTGTTTTTCACTAAAAACTCCATATAAACAGTTAATTTAATAAAAGAACAGCAAATTAGTTTTGTTAAATGTAAACATACTCGCTAATCGTGCGTAAAGCTGAAGAATTCCTCTTCTTTACCGCGCTTGCATGGTAAAGAAGAGGAATTCTTCAGAACTATGAGACGCGCATGCGCAATGAATACAAGTACGTAAATAATCACTTTCTACGCATCTAAAGAGAGATATAATGTTTATATTTCGTATCAATCGTAGATAAAAGTATTTTATAATAATATTCTGTTATCTATTTCACAGATACTTCAAAATTTTTCTTAAATTAAAAGTTATAAATATAGGTGAGAATGATTAGGTTGAGTTTAGCATTAATTAATATCTGAGCAAGCAGAAAATACAATTTGATTATAAATCAAAATAAAATTAGGTAAACGCAGAGTTTCCACTTTATTTTTGTAGAAATTGGATCCTTCTTTCTAGCTTTACTAGCAGAAATGTAATACCATTACGAAGAAATCAAGCTTAGTCATAACTTGTCTCGTTTTAATCAGGAGAGGTGATCTAACTAAAAATAGTTCAAATATTAGATTTTGATATGCAATTTAGATATGCTAAATAAAAGTAATAAAGCAAAATAGTCATCGCTTCAGTTTTAAATTAAAATGGAAAATTTAGCAGGTGGCTAGTTTTTAAGTAAGAGATTATAGGGGACGTCGTTTTAATAATTCGATAAATAATGAACGATAACGAACACCATATTATATATGTATAGGCATATATACGCATAAGTAATCTCAGCAAAATCGCTGATTTGATTAATGTATTATATTTTTGTTTAAAGAAATAATAAGAACGCAAGAATATCATATATAATAACTACATCTCAAATATACAAACATGTCAAAACCAAGTGTCATTGCTTACTATGCCCATATACAGGACAGGGTGTATTAATTTCAGATGGCCATAGAAAAAGGGGTATACCTACAGGTCATTTGGAGCAAAAAAGTTCATATAAGCTATAGTCCGATTCTCAACAGGTTAGGAGCTATAAGCGAAAATAGACTGTGTTAAAAACAATCGACCTTTGCCTTAAAAAACTGTAATAACTCAAAATGGCGGCTATTTTACCCCCGAAATAATTAAAACAACGCAAAAAATCCCCCCTCCCCCATAAGGAAACACCCAAAAATGAGGAACAAATACAAAAAATATACTTCCCCGTAGGTCAAAGATATTTCCGGGAGTTAATATAAGAAAGCCAAATTTTTGAAATTTTAGGAGACCGTAATATTTTAAAAATTTTGAGAGGGGTATCATAGTAAAGGTATTGAAATATAGATTACAAATATATCGCATTTTCAAAAGAACCAAATGAGTGCATACCTATGCTGCTAAAGGATAATATGCACAACTTGTTCCACCAAAGTGCAATTTTTTACACATAATATTTACGTAAGGAAAAAAAATGTAGGAAATTTTGTGACCGAAGAAACCCTTTTAGTAGCTTTCTGGCAAGCTACGGGATTTTTTCCCTTAGCTCTTGAAAAATTAAAAATAATTGACAGGATTTGTTTCGCAATTATAATGTCTCACAACAAAATTTCTAACTTAACAGCTCTTTCAACTAAAACTGCTTAATAATTTCAACATTTAATTACCTCTTTAAAAACGAGTTTAACAAAGCCTTTGTTAAATTGTCTTAAACTAAACAAAATTCGAAGAGCTGGATAAATGTCGACGCGATTGAAAATTTACAGAGATTCGATTACAACCGATTGCATCAACAGATTTAATATTAAATGGAATGAACAATCTTGTCACAACAATCTTGGTAAAACGGGGAGGGGGGGCGGTTTTAACTGGTCAAATATACATACAATAAAGGATGGGACACTGCTAGTCCCTAACACATTACACATTAAATGTAAACTCTCCGAAACTCATTACCTTAGGATTAATTGGGACTTAATCGATCCATTCTAAATTTGAAAACGAAAGGATATCCAGAAGACCCTCAATTTCAAAACGGTAATATAGATTGTTAAACCATAAAGTGGGAGGCATATTGGATTAACTAAATCTGTAGGTGGACCCTTCTGAATTATTAGTGGGATTTACTCGCTAATATAGATGTAGTAATTAACATTCTCGACTTTGTTCCTTAACTTGATTACCTAGTTCCAAACTCTAAATGAAGTCACCAGTATTGAAAACTTAGTCATAGTTATGAAATGTAACATTTGAGGGATATAACTCTGCTTAAAAAACTATACTTAATATACTTACTAAAAATAATTAAAGATAAAACAGTTTACCCAACACAGCCTCACATCTTTGTCATTTTTTGGCAGCTCGTTACCGTTCTTATAATTTGTCAGGTGGGCGCCATTTTCATCAAAATCTACTTTGATCAAAAACAGTTGGAGCCTATCTAACTCAACTTGGATGTCAATTTGACATAGCTACCCTGTTTACACGATTCAAGTAGTAGAGTCAAAACTGACTTGGTTCAAGTAGGGGAGACCGGGGACGGTTGAAACAATTTTTTACAAAATAGCTTCCAGCAAAAACATTTTAACCTTAATGTATTTGACAGTGGGCCTTAATTGAACTTTAGTTATCAGACTAGAAATTGATGAGGTTATAGTAAGATTATCTGCATTACAAAAATATTTATAGGCATTTTAAAAATTCAGGAAAAATGTTTCAACCGACCCCATACCAGGGGCGGTTGTAACAGTTATTGGGGTTAGTTGTAACACTAACAGAATAAAGAGAATTATGTTAAAAAATACTTATTTATCGAGTCAAAATCACAGAACATGAAGCAAAATAATTAAATAATTGGTCATACACAGAATAATAGGTATTTAAGATAAATGAAACAATAATAAATATTCTAAATGTAATTTGTATCATATATTTTGTAGTTCAAGGTTAATTAACATTAAAACTAATAAAATTTGGCGAAAGTAAAAAAAAAAAAAATTAATTTAAATGAAGCTCAAGGTGTATTTGAAAATTTCATACTTTATAGGTGGTAACTTAATTGTAAACATTGTTACAACCGTATCCAGAACTTGTTTTAAAAAAGTTGTCATAACCTCCGAAATAAATAATTTAGATAAAAAAGAATTACACTTGTTGATCTTCCATAACCAAAGTTCTTAAGTTAAAACTATCATAACCACAACTATTTTAGTTTTGGATAAAAAAGCAAAAGTGTAGCAACAAAAATACTTACTTTTGGACGCGAAAACACAATACTCCCTCTTAGAAACTTATGATAAGCTTGAAACGACACCAAACACAAAAGTTCAGATTTTTTCCTTGGTTGTTTGTGCCCAAATATCGCTAATTTTTCCACTAATAATTTTCCCCCATAATTTTTCCCAACTTTTCCCCCCATTAATTGGGTTGTTTCAACCGGTCTCCCTTATACTTGGATCGTGGAAGTAAATGGGGCTTTAGCTGCAATTTTAATTTAATTTAGTTATTTGCAGGAAGCTGTAAAATACTGCAGTATAAACTAAATTATAAATGCTATAATCAAACGCAAATAAAGTTAAAATTTTACAACGCAGGAATGATCACTTTTAACTCTTAGTGATTAAATTAATCACTTGTAAGTCTTTTTAAAAACAGTATAGTATCTTAAATCAGCAAAATAAAATGAGAAACATTACCCAAAGAGATCTTTGCTTGGTGAGAGCTTGAATTTTATGGTTGGAAACGGGAAATTTGGCAGCCTAAAGAAAACTGGTTGCCTCTAAGGTTTCCAAACCCTTACAATAAAATAAGAGATAAGAGATATCACCTTACTTAAACCTCTTACGCAGCTCTAAAAATAACATTTAATACCGCTTAGAACTGACACACAATTTTACTTCTTACCATTTTCAATTTATCACAAAATATATCCTGTATATAATCGAGAAGTATCCCGACGATTCACATTGAAATGATTTGTTATTGCATACCAAAGGCAACCACATTTATTCAAATAAAAATAAATGTTTCTTTTGATTTGTTGGTCTTTAAATAGATATAATAACTTATCTAAATTAGTTTACTTAGTTTTACTTTTTTTTCTGAATACAAAATTAAGGCCACTGCCACAGTCTTAAGGGCTCGTCAATTAAAATTGTTTATGAAATAAAATAAATAATCCAATAAAAGAAAGAAGACCTGTTTTTATTTACATTTAATCTTTTTTGCTTCCGCGAGCTTACCGAAGGTAACTAAAGCTATGTCGTTCTGAACAAAAATTTCAAAAATTCCAAGACTGACATCAGGGAACATTTTTGGTTCCGTGTCTGTCAGTCTATCACTCAATTTTTGCGAACCAACATATATAAAAAACTACTCGTCCAATATAAATAAAATTTTGAAGGTAGGTCATAATTAGCCCATTTTTGATCCCATTATAGTTTTAACTTTTTGTGCCCATTAGTTTCTCTTTCACATGCGCAAAAACATACATTGATTTTACACCTATATCTTTATAAAAGTAGTCATCTGATTTTTATAAAATTTGGACGATTAGTCGAAAGTAGCTCGCACATAAACTCAAATTAATTTCAAACGTCTCCGCTCTTTAAATTTTGCTTAAATTGATACTTTAATTCATGTAAACTATCAAAACAATTTTGACATATTCAAATAAAAGGGGTTGGGGGGGGGGGAGATTATATAAATTAAACGATTATAGGTTGTACAAGCATAAAATCATTAAAGTATACGAAATATGACGTAAGGAAGGTATGTAACACACAAATCGTTAGATTCGTATTTAAATTTTCATTTTAGAATGAAAATCGTCGAAACCGGTTTCGAAAAATAATTTGTTTTAGAGTTTTGGGAGTATCACCTTCCCAAATTTGGAGCTAAAATTTATTTCACGATTTTGCCGCGGCACAAGATTTTTCTGAACATGTTATGCCAAATTTCGTCCAAATCGGCCCAGTAGTTTAGGCTCCAGGCGTCTGCACAGACGACAGACAGACATTTTTTTAAAAACCACTTTTTTGGATTCAGGGGACCTCAAAACGTGGTAAATCCATCAAAATCTCAAACTCGAATTTTCGCGCCATCACAATACTTTCTTTTTTTATAAGAGAAAGTAAAAAGATATTAAAAGGTCAAATGTTATTCAGTTCTCTTTTATAAGAAGAAAAACAATAATATTTTGAACCAAAATCATAAAGACAAAACAAAGGATATTTCAACATAAACATACGTTACAATGTGCAACGCTTCGATTAATTTCAACTATCTATTCCTAAAGATTCGAAAAAAGATAGATAAGTTTTTTTTTTTAGAATACTAACAAGTAGAAGTTTTTTTTTTTTCCAACTATTATGAATCCTTGTTTTTCTGAATAGTTTGTAGAAGAAAAGGCGATTGTTTTTAGAGAACAAGAAGGGAAGATTTTTGAAGTCTAAAACAAACTGATAATTAGGATTCAAGGTCTGTACTCTACAGAGGAAGGCATAGTTCCATATCTTAAGTCCTTTTACTCAGCTAAAACATTCCTTACACAGCTAAACAAAGAACCTCCTTTCAAATACTTCTTTTTAAGGCTGGAGCCAATTTCGAATAGGTTTATCGCTTTCAAAAACTAAATAGAGAGCAGTCGATCTTATACTGTACACGAACTCACATAAAGCCTACCATTTTAATTTGGTTTAAAGAATTTTCTAGATCATCAGTATTTAAAATGCACAACATGACATTTTTTGTGAATACATCCTTTCAACACGAAGTATGCATGTAAAAACGTGTCTACTTAATTTAGTATGAATCTAAATAAAGTATTTCTGTTTACATAAATTATACCTGTATAAATATAATCTATATAAAGTTATCAACATAAATTATGCCTGTATAAACGCGACTGCATTATAGCTTCATAAAGTATACAGTAAATACTATTAATAGTATGGAATGATATTTTATGAAACATATTTGTACTGATTAAGAAAGTTTTTTAAACTATATCTTTACAAGTGTACCTTTATTATTATAAAGTATGGCTGTATAAACGCGACTGCATTATATCGATATAAAGTATGGCTGTATAATCGCGACTGCATTATATCTATATAAAGCATGGCTGTATAAACGCGACTGCATTATATCTATATAAAGTATGGCTGTATAAACGTGACTGTATTATATCTATATAAAGTATGGCTGTATAATCGCGACTGCATTATATCGATATAAAGTATGGCTGTATAATCGCGACTGCATTATATCGATATGAAGTATGGCTGTATAATCGCGACTGAATTATATCTATATAAAGTATGGCTGTATAAACGCGACTGTATTATATCGATATAAAGTATGGCTGAATAAACGCGACTATATTATATCGATATAATGTATGGCTGTATAAACGCGACTGCATTATATCGATATAAAGTATGGCTGTATAATCGCGACTGCATTATATCGATATAAAGTATGGCTGTATAATCGCGACTGCATTATATCGATATAAAGTATGGCTGTATAATCGCGACTGCATTATATCGATATAAAGTATGGCTGTATAATCGCGACTGCATTATATCGATATAAAGTATGGCTGTATAATCGCGACTGCATTATATCGATATAAAGTATGGCTGTATAATCGCGACTGCATTATATCGATATAAAGTATGGCTGTATAATCGCGACTGCATTATATCGATATAAAGTATGGCTGTATAAACGCGACTGGATCGCTACCAATCTAACCCTAACTATTACCAAGTGAGTACAGGTACATAAAACATGTGGCATTTCAAAATAAATAAAGAATCCCGAAAAAACAAGCTAAAAAAGCATAAAAAGGTGGGACCCCGCCGGAAATTCAAGGATCCCTAGAATTAACTTATAAGCCAAGGAGGATTAATATTCATAAACATTTTTTGAGCATGAATAACCATTCGTTCAATTTTTTTTTTTTTTTTTATAAGAAGGTAAGTCACACTACTAATTATAAAGTGGTATTATATGATACTAGGTGTGCTACTCACTCATAGATGGGTCATGAAAGAACTTTTTTCTGCATAAAATCAACATGAATTTTGTAGATAAGAACAGATGTTTTAAATATAATTAATCCCCGCATAAAAAAGAACCTATTATCGTCTAGAAACTAGAACCGAGTAGTATTATTTAACGTTACTTAGTTCAATTAAACGTATACATAATATTTCACGTGTCACATCTTTCTGTATGGGCAAGTTTCGTGCGGGCTAAACCGTGCCTCGATTTTGAGCTAGAACAAGTTTATAAGGGCGGCTTCATTGTATGAGATAATAACTACTGATACCCTCATAATGTATTAATTAGCGTTGTGTGAGTGTACCCGAAGGGCACTTGAAATAACACGTCACTAAGGTCACTCGAAAGAAACTAGGACGTCTTAGGCTGCTCCCTGACTTGTCGCTACGGTATCGGTGCGGTACGGTATCGGTAAGCTAGTATGCCGATGATGTAAGAGTCTTTATCTACGATTGATACGAAATATAAACATTATATCTCTGTTTAGATGCGTAGAAAGTGATTATTTACGTACTTGTATTCATTGCGCATGTGCGTCTCATGGTTCTGAAGAATTCCTCTTCTTTACCACGCTAGCGCGGTAAAGAAGAGGAATTCTTCAGCTTCACGCACGATTACCGAGTTTGTTTACATTTAACAAAACTAATTTGCTGTTCTTTTATTAAAGTAACTGTTTATATCGAGTTTTTTGTGAAAAACAATGAGTGAATCAAGTGACTTTGACGAAAATGTGGAGAATAATACTCCTCCAGAAATAATTAATTCGGCAAAAAATACAACTCAAGATTAATGCCATCTTTATCAAGAGAAGAGATACGAACTTACATACAGCAAGTTTATGTTTTTTTCTGTATTTATTATTTAAATCTAACAATCGTAGATAAAGTACGGTACGCAACTCGTGCGAAAATGGCATTTTGCACTGCTCGTGTGGTTTTACTACCCTCGCTATCGCTCGGGTGCAAACTCCACACTCGCATGCAAAATGCTACTTTCCACACTCGACGCGTAATGTACTATTACCGAGCGCCTATATCTTTATGAGTCCACCCTGAGAACTTTACCGCTTCAGTTTTTACTGCTTGTTCTAACCGACTCTCGGTATACCGATTCCTTACCGCCCGGTAAAGAATCTGTACCGTATCGGTACCGAGCGAGAGCTTACCGATACCGTACCGACAAGTGAGGGAGCGGCCTGACTAGGGGCGCATGCGTGGGAGCAGAGCGGTAAGGAATCGGTATACCGAGAGTCGGTAAGAACAAGCAGTAAAAACAGAAGCGGTAAAAAGTACTAGATTAATAAACTCCTATCATTCAATCTTTGAGCGTGGTCGAGGTGTCACTGCAAAATGGCAACGAAGAAAGATATTCATGTTATTTTGGTCTCAGAAATTGAGAAATATCCATTGTTGTACATTTATAAAGTACCGGAATGTGCTAGAATGGACCTGACGGAGAAATCTTGGTCGGAAATTTCAAACAAAAAAATTTCAGGTATTTACTGTTTATATTGAATAATTTTAAAATTATAAATAAAAATATTAAATTATATATGAAAGGATAACGCCAGTACTTCTTTCTTTTTCTACGCAATCGCAAATAAATATAACAGGCTATAATAGTATCTTCTTCTGACGACAACATAATCACGCCCGTGACTCCAAGATTCTACCGAAAGTATACCGACATGTGAGGAGATGAAGGCGGTATCGGTAAGGTATCGGTAAAGTAGAAAATACCGCATACCGATACCGTAGCGACAAGTCAGGGAGCGGGCGTAGTCACCAAATGGAATACCAACAAGTAAATTATTTATTCTAGACTGTGTTTATCTCTAATGTGTGAAGCATCATGAAAAAGGTGAAGTTTAATAACAGAACGACGTCTTCACACAAAATGATTTTAATTGATCAATTGACCGGTTTTGGCAAGAATCTTATAATATAGGAATGGAGCACTAAAGGCTGATTTACACGTATTAAGTTGTTAAGTGATTAACTAAATTTTAAGTTAAATTTGAACCAATGAAATTTGTTTCGGGGATTTGAACCACCGGCCTCTATATTGGTGGTTCAAATCCCCGCGCTGGAGTCTATTTTTCTCTGTCTGTTTCCCGTAGTTAATAATAATTATAATTTGATTTAAATTAAAATTTAATCGTTCCGTAGTAATGAATACTACCAAAATCGTAAAATATGAATTTCTAATTGATTGTACGAGGTACAGGTACTAATTGGGTACTTTATAATTATAAGCGTTATTTCTCGGTCTAGTTCTTTGTCATTAATGTTGACTTCTCAGACTTGTGGAAAAATTGAAAGCTTTAAATTCGGGTCAAGGTATCATTAACGTCAGAGAAATTCATTCTCCTGCATAGCTTAGTTGGTTAGAGCGCTATACTGGAAATATAGAGGCCGGTGGTTCAAATCCCCGCGCTGGAGCTGGAGTCTATTTTTCTCTGTCTGTTTCCCGTAGTTAATAATAATTTGATTTAAATTAAAATTTAATCGTTCCGTAGTAATGAATACTACCAAAATCGTAAAATATGAATTTAAATTTTAAGTGACTTAATGCATGTAAACAATGAATATAGTAATAAGTTGCAAGTTAAAATTTAGCGTGCAACTTAACAAGTGGAATAGAATTTTTTCAATTTTTCTGTTTTGTAGGTGGGCGGGGCTAATCACTGGACATGCGCAATTTAGTTAAATGTACAAGTTTGGCGGAGCCTCGCTTATAGATTAGTAGATCTTTGTTTATATAATATTTACAAATGTTTTATTGGACAACATTTTATATATTATTTACTAATACATACTTTATTTCGTCCAAAATCTCATTTAAAATAAATTTTAAGACAGTATTTATGACTTGAACACGTTGTTCGCCGTCCATCATTAGTGAACTAAACAGCTTAACTAAATATTAAGTGTGAATACGTGTAAACACTTAATAAAAATTAATTCACTTAAAATTTAGTTAATCACTTAACAACTTAATACGTGTAAATCAGCCTTAAAAGAAAAAAGTGTCACCAAGAACTCAGAAACTCTAGTAGGATAGATTATAACCATTGCCGTATGGTTATAATTGTAGAAGATGAAGAAGAATGTGAAGAATTCGATCAGGTTATGTTACTTTTAAAACTAATTTTCGTCCACTTCCGTTTCATATTAATACTTTTATAAATATGTATAGTATTTACGTTAAACTTTTTAAAACTGTATATGTATTAAATTTTTTTAGCCACTATAAAACTTTTTTGAAAGGTGTAGAATAAAATCTTATTCTGCAATAGAAAATAACCCGTTTCCAAATTAATTAATATTAATTATTGAATTATTAAATACTATTCTAATAATTAAATTTGATTAATATATTAAAATAGTTAACTGTAAATTAAAATAAAAAAACCCTTAAAACAAGAAAATATTTAATTAAAAACTTGATTAAAAAATGTTAGATTGTAACCTTTCATTCAAAATAAACAATGGGTAACAGTCGGGAAGAAATTCATCCCACTAAAAAGTTTCGAGCATGCGCAGTCGTAATTTTATGTAGTTTTTTTTTTCAAGTTCTTGGCGACACTTTTTTACCCAGGAGGTATACTTAGTGCTCCATTTTTATTTTATAAATTCTTTGGGTTTTGGCTGATCTGTAGTCTTCTTCAGATAAATTTGATGGTTAAAGAATTACTTTGGAAGTAATAGTCATTATTATTATTATTATTATCATTTAATGTTATTAATTATTATAATGCAGTCTTAGGTTGCACCATTCACACAAACGAATCAACAATACAACCACGAATGCCCTGCATTCAATTCTGTTAGTCTACAATATTTAGATTAAAAAAAAAAGAACAGATCAAAACAGACTCATGGGTTTCTGATAAAAAACAAACGAAAACAAACAAACTACAAACACATCTGAAAGGTTTATCTTATCTAGGCTTGTTGCCAGCAGACCGCAGAGTTCAGAACTGTACGGTACAACGACCTACGGCCTTACATCTTAACAGCTACAGACATATCAATGGGAAAATCTAAACCGAAATAAGATGAATGAAATCTAAATGCTAAAACGTGTTATATAGCTCACCGTTAACACAGTAAGTATTATAACAAAACAGAGGTTGGTATTGTAAAACGTAAGATTCGTTGGCATCACTCAACATGCAACTGAAAGGGATATAAATCACTATTTTACTAAATATAAATAGAGAAAAAAAAGAAAAATCAAAAGAGACGATATTCTCTAATACTAAACACTACATGGCTTTCTCTTCAAACGATCATACTTATCCCTTTAACTATAAATAAAGTACATAATATATTTATCTTATTGCGTCGGCTTTCGCTCTTAATGTCATAATAAAGTTCTAGGTCTTCCAGTAGTGACCGCGTCATGTTCGTAGAGTATTCCGACGTTTCGCCTCCTGTGTTAGGGGCATCTTCAGGGCTCTGGGTTGTACATAATGTTTATTAAGAATAATCTTCGAACATTACGTGGTCACCACCGGAAGACCTAGAACTTAATGATAAAATAATATATTTATTGCTTCCGAGATAACCGAAGATAACGTACTGAAATAAGGTACCATTTCATAATTATTATGACCAGAGAAGTTAAAAAAATACTTTCTCTTTATATGAGAAAGTAAAAATCGGTGCGAGAAAACTCAGACAAACTTTCTCTTATTCGAGGTCATAATTATTTGGCCCAGTGTTTCCCATTTATTAGTTTTCGTATGTACATTTAATTATTATTGAACATTTCATCAAAATTTATCATAAAAATAACATCTCCTGGTCGGGGAATCGAACCCGGTTTCTCTCTGTCCGCGTTTTAAGCTTTTTTTTTCAGGAACTAGATTTTTTTCCGGGAAAACAGCTTATAACGTTAGATTAGTATTTAAATGGGCTACATTATAGAATTTTTTAATCAAAATCGTCGGAAACGTTTTTTCATAGTTTTTAGGGGGTAGCGCCCCCAAATTTCGAGCTAAAATTGGGTTTCTCGATTTCGCCTCGGGGTATGATTTTTCTGAACATGTAAGCCAAATTTCGTAAATATCTGCCCAGTAGTTTAGGCTCCAGGCGTCTGCACAGACAGACAGTCATTTTTTTAAAAACCACTTTATTTGGACTCAGGGGACCTCAAAACGTGTAAATCCATCAAAATCTCAAAATCAAATATACGAGCCATCACAATACTTTCTCTTTATAAGAGAAAGTAAAAATCGGTCCGAGATAACTCAGACAAACTTTTTAATTCTAATTGTAACAATATTGTCACCTCAATTTTATATTGATAATTAACATCCGTGTTTATACATATTATACCATCTCCAGTGTTGTTCAGTGTGGTAGTAAGAATAGAGAGATTTGACTTTTACTATATATAAATACTGAAGGTGATATAGTGTGTCGAAAAGCGTCTTAATTACATATACCTAAACTTGTGGTGACAATATTGTTGTGTTACTTCCTATTACCCCTCTAGTCATAATTATAAAGACTAAATTTATTTGACTACATTTTGCTTCGAGCTTACCGAAGGTAACGGAAGCTATGGGATCATTCAGAAGAACGAAAATTTGTTAGATCTCCGATTTCAAAAATTCCAATACAGAAATCCGTTACAGACATCAGGGAACATTTTTCGTTCCGTGGCTGTCAGTCGGTCTCTCTGTTTGCCGGTCTGTCGTTCAATTTTTGCGAACCAACACATCTTAAAAACTACAGGTCCGATTTTATTGAAATTTGTATGGTAAGTCATATTTGCTCATTGTTAGTCCCATATAAGTTTCAACCTTCTGCGCCCATTTTTTTCTCTTCTACATGAGCACAAACATACATTTATTTACACCTATATCTTCAAAAGTACAATCTGTTTATAATGAAATTTGGATAGTTTGTCAAACGTAGCCCGCATATAGCCCCAGATTTATTTCAACCGTCTGCGCGCCTCCCTCAACCTTATATATATATTGCTAAATTGATACTTTAATTAATGTAAAAAGTTAAAACAATCTTGACTGTTTTAAAAAACGGGGTAAAATTAAATTAAATTTGACAACAATAGGTTTTAATAGTATAAAATCATTTAAGTATATAAAATAAGACGCGAATAAGCTATGTGCCACACTAATTAGCAGATTACTTTTTAACTTAAAGACTAAAAGAGTATTATAAAAAATATAAGAACAAAAGAAAAACTGAGTAACAATACTAAAGAATGTAATTTGTAGCATGTTAACAACTGAAAAAATTAAAACTGTGAAAGTAGAGGGCAACTAGGTAATGAAAAGAAAAATATTGCATCTGTTGAACCAATGTCTAAATAAAGATCAACAGATTGTATCGAGCGAATTCAACACATTACACTGACCTTTCCCCGTTGGTTTCAAACCCATTCTTTTATACACCTACAAGAAATTTAAGGCTAAGGCCCCTTCTTGATTTAGGTGTGGAAAGTTTTAATTATTTAGAGCTAAGTTACAAAATGCTCATTTAAAGCTAATGACCTTGAGGGAATTTCAACTCTAACAACCGAAGGACCCTACAACTATTAAGAAAACATTCGTATTCAAATCAAATGGTCTTTGAAATTTGTAAAGTAGGGGATTTTCAAACTTAAAACCCTTCCATATCAAATAATAAAAGATTTTATTGGATAATTATTTATAATTAGATGTTAATTGAGCGTTAAATAGAGAAATTGACATAAAATATTATTTTTTTTGCTTCCGAGTTTACCGAAGGTAACAAAAATCATGAGATTATTCTTAAATAAACAGGTTAAGTGTGTGCTAGTCAGCACACAGCGAGGGTCCGTAGTCAAGTGTGTGCTAGTCAGCACACAGCGAGGGTCCGTAGTCAAGTGTGTGCTAGTCAGCACACAGCGAGGGTCCGTAGTCAAGTGTGTGCTAGTCAGCACACAGCGAGGGTCCGTAGTCAAGTGTGTGCTAGTCAGCACACAGCGAGGGTCCGTAGGCCACACTGTATAATGTTTAACTGTAAAGTGTATAAACAGTGTTTTCTTAAAATGCTAAAAAGCTTACTTTGAACCATTCTAAGGGTCTGATATTCTCAAAACACACTCTGATAAAGTATTTTTTTGCCACTGAACCGGACTACAACCATATAAATACATCGAAAAGACCATAATTATAAAAAAAAGTATTTTGTCAAAAAAAAAAAAACATTTTTTTCGAAATTTCCAAAAAGTGGTATCTTTACTTTTGGTCGAAGAATGTTAAGGAATTTTTTCAGATTTTTTGCACTTCACATAAGCGAGATAGAGGGGGGGGGGGGGGGGGGGACGTTTCACACCCACTTCAAACTTGCCTACGCTCGCCCTATCAAAGTTATAAAATAAGAATTATATATTTTTGTAATCAGCTCGACGTACCCTTTCATATGATACCCCTCACGGTGCCGAAAAAAAAAAAATAAAAAATTTAAACCCTTAAGTTTTTTTACCCTAATTTTTTTGAAAAATATATTTATTAAGTCGCTATACTTTTAATATATGTGGGTAGGTACAAGACACATACATGCAAAATTTCAAAGTGATCGGACGAAAGGTGTAGCCGTGAGAGCACGCGAGAGGACGGACCAGACGGACAGACACACGCAGGAAAATATAAGGGTCCTTGGTTTTGCCTACGGACCCTAAAAACGAAATTTTTTTAAGTCTCCAATTTCAAAAATTCCAAGACAGTAATGCGTTTTAGACATCAGTAAACTTTCTTTTGTTCGGTGTCTGTCTGTCGGTCAATTTTTGCGAACCAACATAATATTAAAAAGTACTTGTCCGATATTAATGATATTTGGATGGTAGGTCATAATTAGCCCATAGTTAGTCCCATATAAGTTGCAACCTTCTGCATTCTGCGCGCATTTATTATTCTTCCAAATAAGAACAAACATACATTTATATATCCTTAAATCTTCTTAAAGTACTTATCTGATTTTTATGAAATTTCGATGGTTTATTGAAAGTAGCCTGCAGATAATTTTAAACCGTCAGCGGTCTTTAAATTGTACTAAATTAGATACTTTAATTCATGGTAAAAAATCAAAACAATTTTAACAGATTTAAAAAACGGGGGGGGGGGGGGGATTATAAAAATATTTCAATAATAGGTTGTAAAAGTATAAAATCATAACAGTATACAAAAATTTGACGCAAGGAAGCAATGTGCCACTCTTATTGGCAGGCTAAGTACGATAATAACGTACGAAACAATTATTCTGATTCGTATTTTTTTGATTCATTGCATGACCCTAAAATCATAATCTAGGTTTGTTAAAAGAACGTTTCACTTCATTAATCGAAAATAACTTCGCTCGAAAGCAATTGCAAGATTATGATATAATTAAAAAACGATAAAGCATAACAATAATATATTTCTTAGATCTTGCAATAATTAGAAAGAAAACTAACAATGTTTAAAAATTGACAAATTTAAGTTAATACTAAAAATTCATATTTTACGATTTTGGTAGTATTCATACTATGGAACGATTAAATTTTAATTTAAATCAAATTATAATTATTATTAACTACGGGAAACAGACAGAGAAAAATAGACTCCAGTGCGGGGAATTGAACCACCGGCCTCTATATTTCCAGTATAGCGCTCTAACCAACTAAGCTACGCAGGAGAATGAATTTCTCTGACGTTAATGATACCTTGACCCGAATTTAAAGCTTTCAATTTTTCCACAAGTCTGAGAAGTCAACATTAATGACAAAGAACTCGACCGAGAAATAACGCTTATAATTATAAAGTACCCAATTAGTACCTGTACCTCGTACAATCAATTAGAAATTCATATTTTACGATTTTGGTAGTATTCATACTACGGAACGATTAAATTTTAATTTAAATCAAATTATAATTATTATTAACTACGGGAAACAGACAGAGAAAAATAGACTCCAGCGCGGGGATTTGAACCACCGGCCTCTATATTTCCAGTATAGCGCTCTAACCAACTAAAACTTAAAAATTGACAAATTTAAGTTAATACTAAAGTAAAACCAAGTCAAATTTAACTTTTTTTTTGGATAGGGCTAAGCGATGCTTATTACGTTTTATAATAAAACATTTGAAGGGTGTAAGATGGCCAACATCCAGCAAAACAAATAAATAAAATACTCCATCACGATAAATAAACTTTTTCGATTAATGAAGTGAAACGTTCTCTTAAAAACATAAATTATGATTTTAGTTTTATGCAGATAAAAGGGAACGAATCAGATTAATTTGTAAATACACTTTTATCCTAATTTAAAAAATATATTTAAATATTTACTTGGTAATTTCTCTATTTCACTTGTATCATGAGCTCAACTCTAAATATAGCTAAAAACTAAATACGATATATTATAAATAACTCAAGATTATTCTTGGAATGAAAACTATTTCTTTAAAAACTTATAAGGGGAAAAAAGAACATTTTTATATTCTATTATTACCATGAAAAATATTTAGGAAAGGATGAAAAGTAACCATAAAAATATCAGAATTCTACAACCGTGAAATTATACAGTCCAGATTTTAGGGTCTATGAAGATTACACATGGTAGGACCAAGTAGAAATTCATCTTTATTGCATTTTAAAATAAATATGTATCGTTAATAAACATATTCTCTTTAAAAATGATGTATCTAGAACAGGAATAAGCTTTCAAAATACTTTCAACAGAAATAAAAATTCCTTGACTGAACTTTCACTAGGAATTGAAAGAGAGGAAATGTGAGGTCATATCCTTTTTAGAATGAACCATTTTTATTTTTAGTAGAGCATTTTAATTGACATTTATGGTGTTCTTATGATACAAGAGTATTCAAAGATACATTAGAAGTAGACTCGTATAGATTAAATAAACACGAATAAGAGATCGGCATAGCCGAGTCGTTGCCAACAAACAATATCAAAAATGATATCAGGGATTTGAAAATTAGATTTGGTGATAAAAGTTCTTTATGAAAATAGGACTTTAAACCCTTCGTGTCGCGGATTTCACCAGACACCAAGGTCTTTATGACGATACAAGGCGTGGAAGTCTACGCTCCAAGAAATCTTGTGATAGTTGATTCCCAGAGAGAGACATGTTTCACCTTGGTGATAACATGAAATAGAGATGAAAAGTGGTAGATGTACATTTTTGTGTTAAGTTGTGTACGTTGAAACTTAGAGAGAGAGAGAGAGAGAGAGAGAGAGAGAGAGAGAGAGAGAGAGAGAGAGAGAGAGAGAGAGAGAGAGAGAGAGAGAGAGAGAGGGAGAGAAAATGAGCGAAAGTGAGAGAGAGAAGGAGAAAGTGACAGAGAGAGAGAGAGAGTGACAGATAGAAAATGAGAGAGAGAGAGAGTGAGAGGGAGAGAGTGACAGAGAGAACTAGTGAGAGGGAGAGAGTGACAGAGAGAGCTAGTGAATGTGAGAGAGAGACAGAGAGAGCTAGTGAGAGAGAGAGAGAGAGAGAGACAGAGAGAGCTAGTGAGAGGGGGAGAGTAACAGAGAGAGCTAGTGTGTGTGAGAGAGAGAGACAGAGAGAGCTAGTGAGAGGGATTTTTTTTTTTTTTTTTTTTTTTTTTTTTTTAATTAACATTCAGCATGCTTCACGTTAATAGTATTACATGCATTGAATAACATAAATACATTAGTAGCAGAAAGAAAAAGAAATGAAAATCGTTACTGACATTGTGCTCTATAGGCGAGAAAATAAAGAAAATAAAAATAAACATAACGGTACAAAGGTAACTTAATTCTGACTATAATCACATAAATTAATTTGGATAACTACATAGCTAATAACTTATAAGACTAAATACCTAAAACTAAAATTTTAACAAAAAAAAAAAAGAAAAATTAACTCCACAATAATTAGTTTTAAAATGATTATTTCAAGAAAGTAAACAACAAATAAAACTCTATAAATTAACAAAACTAACATATACTGGTAACGAAGACGATATTATGTACTATTATCACAGCAAAAATTAAGACTAGATTTAAGACATACTATACGTTAGACTGCAAAACATTACGTTATTGTGTAAGAAATACTTTTTAATTGTTATTACAATATACATATTATTATATTATTTATTTAAAATATGTATACATACACACATACACACACATACATACACACACACATACACACCCACACACATACATTATATATACATAGACTACAAACTATGAAAATAATTTATTGAAGGAAGAGAAAATAAAAGACTGGAAGTGGGACCAGTTATCCTTTTTAAGTAAGATGTCCAAAGATGGAGGCCAAGACAAACTCTGAGTGACTATGTGCCGTTGCAGTCCGCTTCTCTCCTGAGTCAGCAGAGAACAGTCGAAGACAAGGTGATCAACGGTTTGTGCGGATGTATTGTCGCAGGTGCAAAAAGGAGACTCCTTGATGTTAAAGCGATGAAGATATGCCTCGAATTTTCCGTGACCAGTTAAGAACTGTGTTAGTCTATAATTAATAGCCATGTGTTGCAGAGAGAGACGATGTTTAACCGTTGGAAAATATCTTCTTGTTAGCAAACCTGATGGTGAGGTACTCCAAGCAGCTTCCCACTTCTGTCTGCTTTTAGACCTAGCACATTGCTTTAGTCGAGTAAAGGGAAATCTCTCATACGACAGCTGAGAATCTTCAAGACGTGAAGCCTCTTTTGCCAGTTGATCTGCTCGTTCGTTGCCCTCTAAACCGACGTGAGCCTTGACCCAATTAAAAAATATTTCCCCTGAATTATTCAGTAAGCGGAGGCTCTCCCGTATATTCTCAATGATGGGTTGATGGTTGTGTGGGTTATTAAGAATGTCCAGGCTTATTTTGCTGTCAGTATTAATCCTTACTTTGCTAGGTCTACGTGATTGAGCCAACCATTCAAGAGCCTTCAATATTGCAAGTTGTTCTGCTTGGTTGTTTGAACAGAAGCCTGAAAGTTTAAACCCAGATTCAAAAATGGACTCACCCTTCTCATAGACAACGAAAGCACAGCCAACAGAGTCATCAGTCTTGCTACCGTCTGTATATATTTCTAGGTCACATTCAATTTCTTGATTTTCTTTTATCGGAAAGAATAAAGAAGGATGAGGCCAGTATTGGACCTTGACTGGTCTGTCTAAGTGGTCACTATCCATCTCGTCCAAGCAACCTCCTGACAATTTAACTAAGTCCACCGAAACCAATTCGTCCACCTGTAGACAAATCGGAGTAATACCCGCAATAATGCAAGCTGCGTTATAGGATATTGTTCTATAACCTTTTATTAGACGAATGGCAAATAGACGCTGAACTCTTTCCAAAAGAACACGGGATCTCTTCAGTTTTAAACCTTCGTGCCAGATAGAGACAGCATACAGCAACATGGGCAAGAATGCACCTGTATATATGGTTTTTAAGGCACCGTAACCTAAGCCCCAGTGGACCTTCGCTACTCGAGACAACGAATTAACTACCTGTAAGCTTCTATCACTGACATACTCGATATGCTTATCCCAAGTAAAATTATGTGTCAGATAAACACCGAGGTATTTTAAAGTTTCGACCTGTTTTAATTCTTCACCTCCTAAAGAGACAGAAAACTTTGGGTTTTCCTGCTTTCTGCTTATATACAGTACCTGGGACTTTTCTCGATTAAATACTATCTTATTGGTTGATGACCATTTGTGCACTTCATCCAAGATCTTATTTGCTAATATCTCCACATCTAGAACGTTAGGACCTGCTGTTAAAATTAAATAATCGTCGGCGAAAGCTAACGCTGAAGAATGAACGGGATATCTAATTTTTAGTAAAGGGTTGTATAAAACGATCCAGTAGCCTGGTGCTGAACAAGAACCCTGCGGACATCCTTGAGAAACTAGAGCACGTTTTATTAAATGATTAAGAATAATATTAGCCTCGCGATCTGAAAAGTAACTCTTAGACAGATTGAAAAGATTTCTAGGACAGCCGAGATCCCTAAGAGCTTTCAAAATTGCGGGCCACCACGCCGCATCAAAAGCACCACGTACATCAAGAGAGATAAGTGCAACCTCCCACCGAATATCGAGATAACCTTGAACAAAATCCTTAACTGCGGTAAGAGCATCAGAAGTACTAGACTGTGGTCTAAAGCCGAACTGGTTATGAGATAAGTGATCATTGGATTCCAGATGATACATAATTCTATCCATAGTCAAGCGTTCAAGTACTTTTCCGGCTACAGGAAGAAGACTTATAGGTCTGAACTTTGAAGGGTCGTTAGAATTCTCCTTGCCGGGTTTCTCTAAAATGACTATTTTTGAGATTTTCCAACAAGTAGGAAAAACTCCCTTTCGGAGACAAACGTTATACATAGCTGTAAAAGATTTGGGATATTGGAGAAAAATGTACGAAAGTATTTCACTAGTAAGACCGTCTAGACCAGGAGTTTTATTAGGTTTTAAATTATTAAAAGCTTTCTCAACTTCTTGTACAGTGAAATCACAATCGTCCTGTGTGTTTATTTCTTGATCAAGTAAAACTCTCATTTCCTTGTGAACGAAGCTATCATTTTCAACTGAGTCTTTAGGGACGAACTTATCCATTAAAATCTCGAGAGTTTCCTCAATATCCTTAGTATAAGATCCGTCGGGGCGCCTGAGCGTTGAAATGCGTGTTGGTGGTTTGATTTTACCGACAGACATCTTGTACGTAAAATTCCAGGGGTCTCTAGGGCTAGTAGCTGAACAAAACTTCTTCCAACTATCTAATTTGGAACTTTTAATAAGTGAATCATACTGCCTACGCAATAAATAATACTCTTTTTTCCTAGAATTACGTAGCTCTTCATTCTTGTAGGTTCGTTGGTATATGCGACGTAGAGATCGAACACGTTTCCTGAGTCTATCAATATCGTCAGACCACCAAGCAACGGATTTTTTAAAAACTTTCTTATTAGACATGACCAAAGGAAACGAAGCAAGACAACACTCTTGAACCTTATCAAAAAGACGCTGAACAAAACCATCTATGTCAGAAACGCAGCTAATAAATTTAGATAATAGAAAATCCAAATGTTTGAGGTCAGGAACCGAAGAAAAATTGATTAAACTAGAAAAACCTTGAGATATGGTTTCACTAAACTTATTCCAATCCCCCCTCTTGGTGTTATATTTGAAACCTGACTCTATACCTGTGGACTTAGATGATGGATCTACACGAAACAACAGGTACTTATGATCAGAAAGACTTTCTTCAGCAGACACAGACCAATCAGAAACAAAAGGGAGCATAGAACTAGATACGACAGTTAGGTCTATATAACTAAAACCCCTAACTGTTTCAAATGTAGGAACGCCCTGATCTTCATTAAGAAAAAACAACGATTTAGAAGAAAGATATTCTTCAAAAGTACGACCCCTTTCATTGGTACTAATATCATACCATGAAGTGGACCTAGAGTTTGTATCCAAACACAGGAGAAGAGAGGGTGAGGGAGAAGCATGAGAAAGCATTTCATCGAGGCTAGACAAGTCCTGCTTTAGGTCGCTATCATAAGGTAAATAAATACTAGATGCCCAAAACTTAAAGGTTCCATAAGTAATCTGTAGAAAAACACGATCTTCGGAAGATGCTTGAGAACAAAGAACAACATCTAGAAATTTAGAAGAAACTATAACAGCAGCCCTGATCCTACCATCACCTCTACTATAGAGTCTATAATTAGAGGGAAATCCAGCTAATTTATTATTAATTGTATATGGCTCCTGAATAAAAACTATATCTATTTTATTTTGTAGAATAAAATTACATAATAAATGTGTGGCCTTTGATGATCGTTGTAAATTAATTTGTAAACATTGTAAAGGTGGGAGTTTAGAAATAAAGGTATTTGGATTGTTTATATTATTGTTTTCCATAGTTAATATTATCTCGTATTTTTTCTACCTGGAATAAATATCTCGGACAGTTCCTAGATAATGCTGGATGAGATACGTTCACTCTCTTATCAGCTTCTACATAGCTATTATAGGTCGTACAGTTAACACACCGGTATTCATTTTCACTTTTAGTACATTCTTTCATAGAGTGATGTTCAGTGCAAAAAGGACAACACATTGGTTCATTTCTTTTTAGTTTTTCACAGTCTGCTGAGACATGGTTATATTTGTTACAATAAAAACACCGAGTTACAGTGATGTGATCGTAAGATCTACAAACACTCCAATATATCTTAACACCGAATCTCAACAGTTTTTCACGCAAGGTAGGATTAACTTCTACTATTAAAAACTTTACGCCCGATTTAGTTTTTAACATAGTTTTAATATTGAAAGTGTCCTCATTGGAAATAATGTCATTATTTTGATCCATTATAACCTGATAAGCATTTTCAATCGTAACCTCCTCTGGTATATGATTAATTTTAAGCCGAGGATTAAACTTCTGAATAATGGAAGCATCGAGCTCATTTTCACAAGATTTATTTATTTCTTTACACAAAATATCAATGTCTTCCTTCTTATGAGATTCCAAAATAACTCTGCCATTAGAAACCTTCTTCATAACAGTTACTCCGACCTTCAGATTCCGAGGATTGATTTTCTTTTTAATTAAATTCTTAGTTTCTTCACTAGACTGAATCTTTTTAGGATTAATAATAGCCTTAAAAGTAGATTTAGGTAAATGTTTTTCAGTACTTACAATACTAGGTGTAGCCAAAACACTTTTATACGTCGCCGAAACTTGTTTATTGTCACATAACCTCGAACCACTTGCACTTATTTTTCCTTGTAACAACTGAATTTCGTCTTTAAAAGCGCTAAAAACATTATTTAACATTTTCACTGCCGTTAGAATATCTTTTTTTAAATCATTTCTGAGATTACCACTCACTTTAGTAACATTTTCTAACAAAACTATTGCACCACTGAAGGAGTCGTCTTTACTCCTCGCCATCTTGTCCTCGTACTGTAGTGAGAGGGAGAGAGTGACAGAGAGAGCTAGTGTGTGTGAGAGAGAGAGACAGAGAGAGCTAGTGAGAGAGAGAGAGTGACAGAGAGAGCTAGTGAGAGGGAGAGAGTGACAGAGAGAGCTAGTGTGTGTGAGAGAGAGAGACAGAGAGAGCTAGTGAGAGAGAGAGAGAGACAGAGAGAGCTAGTGAGAGAGAGAGAGAGACAGAGAGAGCTAGTGAGAGAGAGAGAGAGAGACAGAGAGAGCTAGTGAGAGAAAGAGAGACAGAGAGAGCTAGTGAGAGAGATAGTGACAGAGAGAGTTTCAACTAAATGGAAAAACATATCTATGTTAAAGTTACTTTTTAAAGTATCTGTAAAAATATTTGTTCCTCATAACCTACTAAACAGACAAAACAATAAAAAGTAGTAAATATGTAATTATACTCGTATTCTTAAAATATGAGGCAGTAATCAAATAATGTTTAATCAGTAAATATTACTTACTCTTAGTTGTTATAATTTTGATTAATATAATATTATCTTACCTGCAAAAAAAAAAAAAAAAAAATATATATATAATATATAAATAAATAAAGTTAAAATAATAGTAGGAAAAATTAAGTAATATTAATTGACAAGACAATTGTATTAAATGTTTATTTTAAACAACTTTACGGGTTAAGTATGAAGGAAATATATTTATAATTTTTAAATATGAATTTTCAAATAAAAATAAAATAAAAACCTACTACCAGAGCGGCTACCCCTAAAAAAAAACCTACCGCCAAGGCGCTACGCCCCTACAAACAAAAACTTAAAAAAGAAATTCTCGAAAGTAGTTGCAATTGTGTTTCAAAAATTGAGTCCAATATAGACGAAATAAAATTAATGAAAATAAATTTGATTTAGTCGAGATTCGAAAACGAAATGTTTGACCTGTTGATGTATGTTAAATAATAAATAAAATTTTAAAAGACTGGTCTCAGTATCAGTATCAATATAATACTGTGTATAAGTTCTATATATATATACTATGTATAAATTTAGTTTGACTATGTACACTTTGAGACATTTTTATTAGTCTGTCGGACTGATTTAATTTATTTTTGTCATCTAGTCTAAAGTGGTACCCTTTATTAATATGAGTTGTAGTGAAGATCCTTTTAGGGTAATAATAAAAAACGTCGATTATCTACGGCAACGTTTCGGCAATCCTGCCATTCTAAAGCCTGAAACGTAGTTTATTTGCTTTAAAAAGTCGTTTCATTACCAACAATACATAAAGAACTAACTTACAAGTGTAAACTCATACCTAAAAATCGGTGTTGTGAGAATCGTTAAGGTGGTAATACAAAAATTTTATTGGTACAATAATATGTTCCGTCGTCAACATTCTATCATCTCCTCCACAACATCCTGTCTAAATTGACTTAACATCACTACGTCCGTAACGGGACAGACTAGAGATTCAACATAAAAAATAATAATAACATAAAAAGAGACTAGTAACACACGTATTTTAAAAACTAACATCTATATAAATTAACAATCAATGGTAACTAGAAGAAGCCAACAACTCTTATCACTGATTACATATCACAGATTATGAGATCTCTTTCTAACTAAGAGATAACATCACTTTATCTAAAATCACTTTATTTTTGTCATTTTAATGTGCTTCTTCCTCATCTCACGACAAATCTCAACTAATTGGAGAACATAAAGCCAGAAATCTCCTTCCTTTAAACATTCCCAAATTTGTCCACAAAAAAGAGATATTATATAAATTTAATCGTACAGTAATATAAAGATTATACATATTTAAGACCAAACTTGAGAATTAATAACACACTAAAAACCTATTGATAGTTAAAAACAAATTATTATGAATAAACAATAATAGGTAAGGGATAAAGACAAAGAACTATGATCTTTTTATTTAATTTAGATACACGAATATTTTAAATCTATTTCAAATGAAAAGGGTCCTTAATAATAATGCGAAGGAAAGTAAAAAGTGCTATAAAAAAGTTATAAGTAGAGATAAAGAGGAAGAAAAACTTTCCATCTTAAAGCCACTTAGATAAGATAAGAGAGACATGAGATTACAAAGACAAACGATGTCGTTTATCTGGAGGAAAATCGTTTTTCTTTTACCTTGACTGCTAACAAATCATTATTTTAGAGAATTCTCAATAATTGAAGAATTTAAAAACAAAAGTAGGCAATCATTTCAAAAGAGTTATTTACCAGAATAATGACTAATAAATCTATAATAATCTATGTCTAGAGATCCAAATAATTAAATATGTGAAATAAATATATATGTTTCCTATTTTGCGTCAATAGGGGTATTTTTAGATATGAAATAATTACAAGATAAAAATAACTTTTTATATACTACGTTTTTTATATTTTCTATCATAAATCATAAATTTGAAACCCGTCAAAATGAAGATCGTAAATATGGGATATGTCAAAACAAATAAAATAACTTGCGGATTTTTTCCGAACTAACTTTCCATACAGTAAAAATTTGCTGAAAACGAATTAAATTCTGCTGAAAGATGGCTAAATGTATTAAAATAATGCCATTGTCATCGTGTTCTGAGCTATTCTAAAAGTCTCAAATGTCTAGCTACTCGGGAAGTTAGTTAAAAATCGATTGCAAGATTTGTACTGGACAAAAAAACAAGAAAGCAAGCTAATAAAAACGTAGTAAAAAAAAACAAAATTACTTCATTTAGAATTTAGCAAAAATGTACACATGCATGTCCTTAAAACTTATTGATTTGTTCGCAACATTACCATCAAGTATGTGTTTAACGATTTTAGGAATTTGACGTAGAGAATTGTTAATCCCCAAATGTATTTTACTCAAAAGGCAAAGTTATTGACTATTTGTGTGAAACATGTCAAAAAGGCACACATACACGAGCTTTTTCTTAGAAGTATTCAAATAATAACGATATAGGTAGGTCTGTAGAAGTGTTCAACAAATAAATATGAAGTAAAAAAACAACAGGCAACCAAGAAGACTAAGGCCTCATTCACACTAGAGATTCCGGAATGCGATTCACGAATCGAATATTCTAATGATACCAGGCGGCCTATGTATTTTGCTTATGTCTATTCAGACTACGATTCCGGTATGCGATTCGTATGAGATTCTCAAATCGAGTATCTCGTCCCCGTGAGCCGCCTCGATTCTTTTTAGAATTCTTCTCGGAAAGCGGCTGTATGGGCCCATTCAGACTAGGCGATTCCGAATCGCAGTCCCAATTCGCTTCAACTCTTGCAATTTATTTTTGTTAAATAAAATATTTTAATTATAAATTCATAATAATTACTGTAATATCATTAATTACAATATTTTATTATAAATAATTTTATTTACGTTGCATAAAATATTTTAATTATATAAATATATTAATAAATCAATGTAATATATTATTTATAATTTTTTTTTTCAATTGTTTTATTTACTTTAAATAAAATAGGTTAATTATGAATATAATAATAAATAAAATATAATTAATTATTTAAAAATTAAATACATGTATATGTTAGTGTATAATAAAAGTGGGATCAAAACTAGGAAAAGTGGGGGGAAGAAGCCGCCGAGATACTGAATCTTGATACTTTTTTGAATCTCATATACTCGAATCGCATTCCGGAATCCCAGTGTGAATGAGCCCTAACTGAGCCAGTATTTCGTGATCCATTTCACGACAATCTTTCATTATTAATTCATTTTAAGGATATATTTCCTAAGAATTTTGATGTATTATATCTAACCAACTAATAATTTTACGTTTTCATAATCGAACTTGTTTAAAAGCGAGTTTCATAATATTCCTAGAATAATTTATTCTAAGCAAGTAGCTCGGAAAAAGATTATTTAATTTATCACGTACTTAAAAAACTCTTTTTAAAATTGCAATATCGCAGTTTCTAAAGAAATGCAAAGCGTAAGCTTTATTCCGATCAATTTATATTCTCCATCACTTTCTTAAATAAGGGATATTCAAAGAATTCTTCTCTACTTATTTGGAATTTCTTCTTAAAATTCACCTTAGTTATAATACTACTTAAAAAAATTGGCACCTCGTCTACTTATTATTTTCTTTGACAAATATTTAGAAAATAACTTTTAAGTATCAACTTAATAGTTTAAAAAAAAACGCTTTAATACTTTAAATGACTGTATTAATTGGCCCGTTGAGAGCCGTAGCTGGCCCCACGGCTAGAGCTATATGGGCCCCCTCTTTTTACTCGTTTTTATTCGTCATTTTGGGACTTTACACTAATAACTTGTGTATTGAATTTTTCAATTCTTATAATAAGTTCTATTTTATATTTATTGTAAGTACTACTAATAAACTCCTATTACTGATAACTGCAGACATACTACTGATAAACCAAAGTAAAACAAACTCATTTTGAAGAATACAACTATTTTACCGCAGTAATGTTAAAACGCAATTATGACTTAAATTAATATGGGTATATGAGTCATAATTATGACCTAAAATTAGACAAAATTGTTTGAAAACATTTATAACTTTTTAGTCCTCAACTAAAACACAACCTGGACTTAAAAAAGTCCTATAACTGTAAAATGTTGTTTACGTTTATTTACGTTTTATACAATTTTATTTAATATATTACTAGGGGGCTCTGCCCCCTACTCGCTTCGCTCGACAACCCCCGAAAATCAGCCGCAGCGCGGCCGCTGCCTAGAATAGAGTACAGTATAGAATCCCTTGGTTCTTTTTTTAGGAGGGGGCTAAATTTAGGTTATTTGCAAATTATCTTATCAAAGAAGAGGGGGTATAGAAATCAGTGGAAGGGATCAAATCTAGATATTCTCTCATAGTAAAATAATTTAAATGTTTCTTGATGGTAGTTTACAAACTTATTAAATTAATAATACTCCGTAGCGAAGAACGGGTATCCAGCTAGTAAAACATAAAATAACGATTTCGAAGAAAAAGTAAAACAAACAAAGAATGTAACAGAAAATAAGCGAGAAGGAAGATTAAGGGGGTGGGTATGTTACGTAGTCTGTAAGATAATTCCCTCCTACATTAAAAAAAAAATAATAATAATAAAACAAAAATCTTCATTTTTTGACTAGCTTTTAATTCTAAGGAAATAGCTAAACAAAAAAAACCAATAGTTTGATAAAGAATTTAAATAAAATTACCTCTTACCATAATCATTGTGTAATAAGATTGTTTATTATAACTAAACATAAATTATTCAATTTAACTTAATAGGTAAATAGAAAGAATCAATCTACCTTTATAGCTTCGCTTCGTTCTTTCAATCCATCCTATGTATATCTTCATATTCAATTATATTCTCTAAATGCTGTTATAAATATACGTAGAATTAACTTTCAAAGATATTATCGTCGATATTACACTGAATAACAAATCGATCGATCTCCAAAGACAAGATTTCAACACAGAACGTCGAACAATGAATAAAATAAAACGACACACGAAAGATGTACTTTTCGAAAGAAAAACTTATAGATATCAAAAAGAAACATTTGAATTATAACACACTATACAAATATAAAGACCCGCTACCCGATTTAAAATACTTTTCCTCGATTAAGAAGTGAATTTAAAGTAAGATTCGACTAAAATTACTGTTGACCTAATTAGAGAAGTAAAAACAATATGGCCGACGCACTAAAACAAACTATGGGAAACCGCCACGTCCGTCGCATCGACTCGCCTTTTTCAGGGCTGCCACACTACCATCGTATCAAAATTAAATAATCTAAAATTTATTATAAAAAATTATTTAAAATAAAAACATTATAAATAATAATTATTCTTCATGGTAATATTATATGTTAAATATGTTTTTAGTTTAACCGAAACAAAATATGTTTAAGTTATTTTATTTTTTTAATAATTTTGTTCGCATTATTGGTTTAACCTCATTGTCCTGTGGTAAGTGAAAAAATATTTTGTTTATATAAGTTTAAATTAATAAATGTTTAATAAAAGACTTTGTTTGTAAAAACAAAGTTAAATCAAATGGTATTTTAAGTTGAAAGTAGAACTACAGTATATGGAGCCCCTACTATATATCGCAAATCGCTACTATCGATTGTTATATTATTGACACCATATTTCAATATATCCAAATAATGTGTGATTTTATGTGTGTCATTTTACACGTTTTAACAAAAATGTGTTTGTTTTGGGTTTGAATTTAATTTTGTTAACCTTAATTTTTTGTGTTCTAGAATTTTTAATCGCCGCTCCACACCGCATCGCGGAGCGCTCATTTCCAAAGAAAAATAACCCTCCTGCATATAGACCAGGTAGAGTTCCAAATAAAAGAGTTTAACAGACAAGATATATCGATATATAAAGTCTTGAAAGAGGTCGATAGTGAGATAACGTGTAATCAGAAAGAGCCCCATATACTGTAGTTCAGCCGTCAAGGTATATGTGTATGTTCTATATACAAATCTACAGTTTTGGTCAGATCTCGATGAAAATTTGCATATTTGACCATCAAAGCAAGGAGATAATCACTGTCTACATAAAATTTAGAAATTTAAATTTTGGTACACAGGGGTACGGGGTAAACACAAGTGATGAATACAAGGTCAAAGTAATGAATACCCTTCATGATGCATATCATTGAAAAGCTCTTTAAGAGTACAGTAATTGTTTTTATGTGTATTTAAGGGGGTAAAATGGAAAAATACATCTAAAAGTCAACGCATGTGCGTATGTTCTTTATACAAATCTACAGTTGTTGTCTGATCTCGATGAAAATTTTCACACTTGACCTTCAAAGCAATGGGAAGGTCACTGTCTACATGAATTTTCGAAATTTAAATTTTGGTACACAGGGGTACGGGGTACAACTCAAGTGATGAATATGGGATCAAAGTAATAAATACCCTTCATGATGCATATCGTTGAAAAGCTCTTAAAGAGTACAGTAATTGTTGTTATGTACAGTTTTGTCATATTGTCATTTAGGAGGGGGGTAAATTTAGGATATTTGCAAATTATCCTATCAAAGAGGAGGGGATATAGAAATAAGTGGGAGGGATAGAATATAGATATTCTCGCATAGTAAAATATTTTCTTGATAGTAGTTTATAAACTTATCAAATTAAAATAATACTCCGTAGCGAAACACGGGTATCCTGCTAGCATTGTAGCAAGTAGGAAAAAGTGGCGGCAATAAGGGCCCCGCAGACCCCACCGCGCGGGGGCCCCTGGAAGGATAATAGAGGGGCCCCTAAAAGTTTCCAGGGGGCCTCCAAAACCTACTAGTAGGAAATATGAATTTTTTCCGTGGTAGGCTGTGAAATAGTAACTTCAGAGCCTAAAAGACATAGCTAAAATCCATTTTTTCATTACGTGGACTTAAAAAATCTTTTCATTACTCCTAGCTGTAAAGAAAAAATCTTTTACGTCCTAGGAACTAAAAGATTTTTTATGTCCGGCGGGTAGTTGTCAAAACTTCCGTTAGTACCGCTGCAGTCTTTGTAGAAATGCTTCTAGTACGATTAAAATCCGCTAGATGTCAATGCGTTTTATTTATCTTTTCTTATAGTGTAACCTCTTTTTAAGGTTTCTTTTTTTAAGTCTTAAGTATGTACTAATATTTGTTATTATTATATATTGATTTGTGATTAATATTTAATGTGTTTTCATTGTCTGCTACCTCGGAAAAAATAGCATATGCTACGCGACTGTGAAGTGTTTTTTCTTTACCTTGGCAATATTTACTGTCTCGCTTCGCTCGACAGTAAATGTAATTGCCGCGGTAAAGAAAAAACTCACTTCACAGCCTAGTAACATAATATACTATTTATGACTGAAGAAACCATTGTAGTGTCTTTCTGGCTAGCATGCCGGATTTTTCAACCATGCATGGTTGAAAATGAATGGTGGTGAATTTAATATTTTCTTAACTTTGGATCTGTCCAAATAAAACTGAACAAATCATTAATCATTGATTTTGTTGACTGCTTGGTATGGATCACTTAAGTTTCCAATCACACTGTCAATTAAAACATAAAAAACTTCAACTTTGAAGCGATTTTCTCGGTTCTTTGTGGATTTTTCTTGAAATCCATCGGGATACGGCTTAGTCATTTTTCGCTTTTCAGTCTCGGTACCGGGAAATTCTTTCTCAAACTTAATCACCTGGCTGACAACTTTAATGTTAACTAATATTATTTTTAATTATTATTACGAATATAATTATTTAATATTTCAATCTCGAAAACTCGAAAACTAATAAATGGAAATCACAGGGCTAAGTAATTATAAAATTGTATATGAGAAAGTTTTTCCGAGTTATCTTTGTTTGATTTTTAATTTACGGCTTTCACTTTTCGGTACTTGATGATGGCGCTATTAAAGGTTAAAGCTACTTTGAAAATTAATTCATATATTTTTACGTGGAGAGACTATTTTTACAAAATTTCTAAATGAGATGAAAAGAGAGTAAGTTACTGAATCAATAAAAAAAATACATCTTATTATGTTTCTAAATTTAATTACCTAAATAAATATAATGCATTTTATAAAACATTGTTTAGAACCAAGGGGGGGGGGGGGGGGGGGGGGGGGGGTTGCTAAAGTAAAAAAGTGCCAATCAGTATGGCACATAGCTTTCTCGGGTTCTATTATGTATACTTAAATGATTTTATCTACGATTGATACGAAATATAAACATTATATCTTTGCTTAGATGCGTAGAAAGTGATTATTTACGTACTTGTATTCATTGCGCATGCGCGTCTCATGGTTCTGAAGAATTCCTCTTCTTTACCACGCTAGCGCGGTAAAGAAGAGGAATTCTTTAGCTTTACGCACGATTAGAGAGTTTGTTTACATTTAACAAAACTAATTTGCTGTTCTTTTATTAAAGTAACTGTTTATATCGAGTTATTAGTGAAAAACAATGAGTGAATCAAGTGACTTTGACGAAAATGTGGAAAATAATACTCCTCCAGAAATAATTAATTCGGCAAAAAATACAACTCAAGATTAATGCCATCTTTATCAAGAGAAGACATACGAACTTACATACAGCAAGTTTATTTTTTTCTGTATTTATTATTTAAATCTAACAATCGTTGATAAAGTACGGTACGCAACTCGTGGGAAAACGGCATTTTGCATTGCTCGTGTGGTTTTACTACCCTCGCTGTCGCTCGGGTGCAAACTCCACACTCGCATGCAAAATGCTACTTTCCACACTCGACGCGTAATGTACTATTTCTATAGTTTGTAGGTTACTGTTAAAGCATGTTCCAATCAGAGACTTAACCTTATTCCATCTTATCAGTACACTGCTGATACAGAAAGTCAAACAACAAAAGCCATTAAGTTTCCTTATCAGAGCCATTTATCGTTTAATCTAGATATGGAAGTTGAGGAAGTTAGGTTTGCGGTGGCTGTCAGGAGGGTAACTGGATTCCCTTGCCCTCGCCTGGCTGTCAAGGAAGGGTAACTGGATTCCCTTGCCCTAGCTTGGCTGTCAGTTACAGCAAACCTTATCTCCTCCACCCCAAACCTTATCTCCCCCCCACCCCAAACCCTTTTGCCTTTCAACTGTCAACCTTATTGTTGACTTGTACTAACTTATCTTTCAATTGTACCTGTACCACTTGCACTTTCTTAACCAATCACAACGCTCCATGACCCTCAACTATATCTATCACTTTATGATACTACATGTTTTATTTTGAAAGTACTTCTTTTAGTAAACTGCTTTAACTTCAAATCATTTAGCTGAAAAAAGCCATCAACTTGGTGCTAATGGGTGATTCCAATTTAAAGTGCAATTTTCATGTCCTAGATGAATAACTGGAACGTTTTTCACATAATTAACAGGATTTTTCTTCATGGTAACTCAAAAAAATTATTTCCCATCTGTCCCGCATGCAACAATATATCTGAAATTAGTCCGAGAACATTCCATAATTTTTCCTGAATTTTTTTAAAAAGTAAAAATTTTCAGTCTAAGTCCAATTTTAGATTCCAAAATAGCACTTTAAATTAACTTCACCTTTATAAGATAATAAAACAACATTTAAAGACGAAAGAACGATGATAAAGTTACTTAAAATAATATAAATCATCACGTATACAGTGATGAATTTAACTGGTAAGTTGTTTTACTTAGCTCAGTGTTTCCATTTACAAATTTTCGAGTTTTCGTAAGTAAATTTAATTATTATTGAACATTTTATCAAAATTTATCATAAAAATAATAATTTATAAAACTATCTTCTCCTCGGCGGGTAATAGAACTCGGCCCCTCTCCGTCCGCGTTCAAAGCTAATTTCTCAGGAACTAGATTTTTCCCGGGAAAACGGCTTATATCATATTTCGTATTTGAATGGAATACATTTTAGAACTTAATCAAAATCGTCGGAACCGTTTTCGATAAATAAGTTCAATTAATGAGTTTTTGGGGATTAGCGCCCCCAAATATGGAGCTAAAATTCATTTCTTGATTTTTCATCGGGGTATGATTTTTAGGGTCCGTAGGCAAAACCAATGACCCTTATATTTTCCTGCGTGTGTCTGTCCGTCCGTCCGGTCGCCTGCTCTCACGGCTACACCTTTCGTCTGATCACTTTGAAATTTGGCATGTATGTGCCTTGTACCTACCCACATATTTTAAAAATGTAGCGACTTAAAAAATATATTTTTAAAAAAAATTAGGGTAAAAAAACTTAAGGGGTTAAATTTTTTTTATTTTTTTCGACACCGTGAGGGGTATCATATGAAAGGGTACGTCGAGCTAATTAGTAAATTATATAATTATTTGGTTATAACTTTGATAGGGCGAGCGTAGGCGAGTTTAAAGTGGGTGTGAAACTGACCCCTCTATCTCGCTTATGTGAAGTGCAAAAAATCTGAAAAAAATCCTGAACATTCTTCGACCAAAAGTAAAGATACCCCTTTTTGGAAATTTCGAAAAAAATATTATACAGACAAAATACGTTTTTTATAATTATGGTCTTTTCGATGTATTTATATGGTTGTAGCCCGGTTCAGTGGCAAATAAATACTTTATCAGAGTATGTTTTGAGAATATCAGACCCTTAGGATAGTTCAAAGTAAGCTTTTTAGCATTTTAAAAAAACACTGTTTATACACTTTACATTTAAACACTATACAGTGTACGGACCCTCGCTGTGTGCTGACTAGCACACACTTGACCTGTTTATTCAGAATATGAATCCAAATTTCTTCAAACATTAAATAAAATCAACGCTAAAGTATTTTTTATTTTAAAAGATGGTACGACATGTCTAATGTGGTGCTATGATTCATTCTTTCATACGTGGCTTTTAAATAGTCAGATATTGAGGTAGAGTGATGACGTAACAGGATGGGGTTAGATCAAGTCAACACGTGACATACAAGTCAGCTGTTTGTAACTAGCAAGTACATAATAGAGTGCAGCTGGTGAAGAGGAATAAGGGAGGCACAGGTTAAAGGGGGCCTAGACATGCCTATAGACCACCTGTCGACGCTTCTTAAAGCCAATAGAGAATCTAGTGAATGCAACTAACTCTACCAGCATGTGACAAGCAAACTATCCGTAAAATATTCACGTGATAGAATGCCAGAAGTGACTTACGAGTCTCATACAGTTAAATGTCAAATAGTATGAATAAAATATGACAACATAATTAGAAGCTTTCAACATCTCAAAAAGGATTTATTTGACACGTGTCAGAAAACATTAAAATAAAATGAAAAGACGATTTGTCTAAAAGTATTAAATAAGTTTAAATGACAGAAACTAAAAGTTAAGGAATAACACAAATTGTCTCTCTATATAAAGTAAAAAAACTTTACTGCTAAAGCTGCTTTCAGCCTTCATAAGGCCAATCAGTGCCTAAGAACAAACAAGAAATATCAACTTAAGCAAAAACTTAAACTGACAAACATGAAAAAAAACAAGTAGGCAAACAATACAGACAGACAGACACGGAACATAAAACATAAAAAACAAGTAGGCAAACAATACAGACAGACAGACACGGAACATAAAACATAAAAAACAAGTAGGCAAACAATACAGACAGACAGACACGGAACATAAAACATAAAAAACAAGTAGGCAAACAATACAGACAGACAGACACGGAACATAAAACATAAAAAACAAGTAGGCAAACAATACAGACAGACAGACACGGAAAATAAAATATAAAAAACAAGTAGGCAAACAATACAGACAGACAGACACGGAACATAAAACATAAAAAACAAGTAGGTAAACAATACAGACAGACAGACACGGAACATAAAACATAAAAAACAAGTAGGCAAACAATACAGACAGACAGACACGGAACATAAAACATAAAAAACAAGTAGGCAAACAATACAGACAGACAGACACGGAACATAAAACATAAAAAACAAGTAGGCAAACAATACAGACAGACAGACACGGAAAATAAAATATAAAAAACAAGTAGGCAAACAATACAGACAGACAGACACGGAAAATAAAATATAAAAAACAAGTAGGCAAACAATACCGACAGACAGACACGGAACATAAAAAAAACAAGTAGGCAAACAATACAGACAGACAGACACGGAACATAAAAAAAACAAGTAGGCAAACAATACAGACAGACAGACACGGAACATAAAAAAAACAAGTAGGCAAACAATACAGACAGACAGACACGGAACATAAAAAAACAAGTAGGCAAACAATACAGTCAGACAGACACGGAACATAAAAAAACAAGTAGGCAAACAATACCGACAGACAGGCACGGAAAATGAAATATAAAAAACAAGTAGGCAAACAATACCGACAGACAGACACGGAACATAAAACATAAAAGAACAAGTAGGCAAACAATACCGACAGACAGACACAGAACATAAAACATAAAAAAACAAGTAGGCAAACAATTAAGAAATTTAAAAAAAAAGCAATTAATATGGCCTAAGATTTTACAAGAACAAAAAGTCAAATAACTAAAATGAACAAACATATAAAAAATATTCTTTCCAAAATCAAATGAAATAAAACTGCTCTGACAATTAGTGTGGCACATAGCTTCCTCACGTTTTAGTTTGTATACATTAATGATTTTATACTATTAAAACCTATTATTGTGAAATTTATTTTATTTTCATTCGTTTTTAAAACTATCAAAATTGTTTTTATTTTTTTATATGAATCGACAAACGCATGTTGAAGAGAAACAAATGAGCGCAGAAGGTTGAAACTTATATGGGACCAACAATGAGCTAATTATGACCTACCAACCAAATTTAAATAAAATCAGATGAGGGGTTTTTAAGATATGTTGGTTTCTCAAAAATTGAGCAACAGACTGACAGACAGACACGGAACCCAAAATGACCCCTAATGTCTAAAACAGATTTCTGTCTTGGAATTTTTGAAATCAGAGACCTAAAAAATGTTCGTTCTTCGAAACGATCACATAGCTTCCGTTACCTTCGATAAGCTCGGAAGCAATATAAATATAGAACACAAGCAAAGTGCATAACTGTAATTTTAAAAATAAAACTTTGTATAAATTAAAGGGAAAGATGCACTAACAAAATAAACAGGTCAAGTGTGTGTTAGTCAGCACACAGCGAGGGTCCGTAGGCCACCACACTGTATAGTTCAAGTAGTACCCTATTGATGATGTTTTTTAAAATGCTAAAAAGCTTACTTTGAACTATTCTATGGGTCTGATATTCTCAAAACACATAAACAAACTTCTGATAAAGTATTTTTTTGCCCCTGAACCGGACTACAACCATATAAATACATCGAAAAGACCATAGTTATAAAAAAACGTATTTTGTCAATAAAAAATAAAATAATATTTTTTTCGAAATTTCCAAATAGTGGTATCTTTACTTTTAGTCGAAGAATGTTCAGGAATTTTTTCAGATTTTTTGCACTTCACATAAGCGAGATAGAGGGGGGGGGGGGGACACGTTTCACACCCACTTCAAACTTGCCTACGCTCGCCCTATCAAAGTTATAACCAATGAATTATATAATTTTGTAATCAGCTCGACGTACCCTTTCATATGATACCCCTCACGGTGTCGAAAAAAAATAAAAAAATGTAACCCTTAAGTTTTTTTCCCCTATATATTTTTTAAAATATTTTTTTTTAGTCACTATATTTTTAATATATGTGGGTAGGTACAAGACATATATATGCCAAAATTCAAAGTGATCGGACGAAAGGTGTAGCCGTGAGAGCAGGCGACAGGACGGACGGACAGACACACGCAGGAAAATATAAGGGTCCTTGGTTTTGCCTAAGGACCCTAATTAATGGGACTATAACAGTCAAATAATTATAAATGTAAAGTAACGAAGAACAATAAAAAACGTAAAAAAAAGAACAAAAGGAAAATATATATTGTACAAGTAAGAAAGATTAGTACAGACACCAGCTTATCTGTTAAAAAAAGTTACTTTAATAAAAAGATTTTAGTGAGAGGCGAGTCTACTTCACGTCGGAAATCGACGTGAGACTGAAGCGAAAGTTAAGCGTAACTACAAAAGTTAGAATCCAATAGAATTTAATATACTAAAGGCACAAAAATAAATAAAATACTTCAAAAGATATGAAGGAATAGGAATAAAGGAAAGATATTTCTCCATCAGAAGTAACTTTATTGCACAAAGTTAGCTTTAAACGAGCAAAAGTTGTTCTTTAGACACATTTCGACATCATTCTAAGCTCTTAAACTGAAACTTCTCTTTTGATTTTATACTTTATACTTGTCGACTAATAGTCTAATGAGCACGAAAATTTACGTTTTATGTTCAGAAAGTCGTTTTATCTTACTTTCTGATGGAACAAATCTGCAATGATAACGTTTATTGTACGAACAAACTACAGGTATTTAGTAGGAAACGCAATCGTAGAAAGGCAATATAGGGAAGAGTTAAAGGTATTCAAGATGCCTGCAGGCATTCCTTTACTAAAACTCTCAGGAGCCCTAACTATAATTTGTTAATTCTGGTAGGCAAGAAACAACACTACAAAAGACAACTTAACATTCAGCTAAATAGTAAAAAACTCTAAAAGACAACTGGTAGCAACCACTTCTAATCTAATATTAAAAACAATAAAGAAACTACGCTAATCCCACTCTGTCTTATTGCTATTGTAGCTAAAGTATTTAAACAAGTGTAGATGCAAATTAAGATACCAACAAGATGTTTTAATTAAATTTTCATTAAATATATAAAGAAACAAAGCTGTGGCAAACACTAAGCAAATAAGATCTTAATTTCTACGGATCGACATAAACGATTTCTCTGTTTTTACACACTAAGCCTTTATTTACATGTTATGACATTTTGTTACCGAGCTTACAGAAGGTAACGGAAGCTATGAGATCGCTCTAAACAACGAAAATATTTCATGTTTCCGATTTCAAAAATTCCAAGACAGAAACCCGTTTTTAGACATCAAGAAAGCTTTTTTGTTCCAGCTTGTTTGTTGTTTCTGTTTATCGCTTAATTTTTAGAAAACCAACATATCTTACAAACAACTCATCTGATTTTATTGAAATTTGTACGGTAGGTTTTAATTAGCGCATTGATGGTCCCATATAAGTTTCAACCTTCTGCGGCCATTTGTTTCTCTTCCACATGCGCACAAACATACATTAATTTACACCTTTATCTTCAAAACTTACATTACTTAAGGCAGGGGTGCCCAACCTACGGCCCGCGAGCCGATTTTATTTGGCCCGCCGTGTTGCTATAAAAACGAAGAATTTACAAACATTCAGAGAATCTAAAATATATTAATTTCCTAATGCCAAACAGCCCAGCTGATTTTGCCCAGCAACATTGGAGAATGGGGAAAACAGAGATCTGTTGCCATTCTACAGTGCCTTGCACAATGAAGATTTCAAAAACTTAAAAATGTTTGCTCGTACCATGTTCTCAGTGTTTGGCTCGACCTATGTTTGCAAACAAACATTTTCAAAAATGAATTTGAATTACATTAATTCAAAATTCCGGTCTTCCCTCACAGATGAACACTTAAAATCGTTATTAATGATTGATACAACCAAGTTTGAGCCTAAGTGGAAAGACATTTTAAGTACAAGTGCAAAGCAGTTTCAACCATCTCACTGAAGCTAAGATACATACAAACTTGATATTTTGATTAATAACTTTGTAAAATGAAAGACTAAATTTTTTGTAATTCATACTGTTATTGTTGTATTTTTATACTTGTGTGGTTAATTACAATCATTTGAATATATATTTGAGTGTTTTATTTTCTGCAAAGTAAAACTAGGCTGGTAACAGAAAAAAACTTTTATAACATGGTGTTTCAGCTAAATCCAAAACGGAAAATTTACCTTCTAGGAAGCATAAAAACGTGTTTTATGAGGGTAAAAATTATAAAATTTTCTGGGGGAGGACACCCCCCCCCCCCCCACGGTACACCACCGGCCCCCGGCCCGCCTTCCCTTTGAATATTGACAATGTGGCCCTTGATTAAAAAAGGTTGGGCACCCCTGACTTAAGGTATGTACCACACAAATTGGCAGACTATTTTCATATTAATTAATTTTATATTAATAAAAATATAATTGTTATAAAATAAATAATTAAATTTAATTTACTCCTAATCAGCGCATAGATGCTATAAAGATATATATTACCACATAAATGCGTAATCTTTATAAGCTTTCCTTTTAAAGCAATGTGTTTTAATTAGCCCAAAAAAATTTACTTTCCTTTTTTTACTCGATTTGACTCAACAGCGTCAATGTCCAATTACAAAAAAAAAAAAACAGCTATGAAATCCACCATTTAATGAGTTTGGAAACTCCCATTTCAAGAGTGGTTAAGCTTATTATAAATGAGGGTTAAATTTAAAAAAAAAATTCAACAGCAATTTCGTTAAAATACATAAAACTCAATAGTCGATTAGGTCCTCCCCCCCTCCGAGTCTTTTAATGCACTTTAACACAGTTAGCTGTAAACAATGGTCATTAACTTGTGTGCATTGCCCATGCCAATTAGGGGAATTGAAAAGCACTAAAGCGGAAAAGCTGGATTAATGTTACTCAGAAGTGAATAATACTGCATTAAACGTAACGAGTAACGACTAATTTTACTTTGTGCAATGAAAATCAGTTCATTATTAACAAAGTCCACCGCCTTTTTCATCACTGGTAGAATAGCAAGTGCATATTCCCAAATAATTAATGCAATTTGAGCTTATTGGACCTAATTATATAATAAAGAGAATAGGAGTGAAATTGAACCTTGCGTAAAAAACAGATTTAACACTATTTTTTTTTCTATTATAAACATATTGCCCGGAACCGGTAATGTATCGAATAAGATGATTTTGTCCATTTATTTTTTTTCTTTTAATAAAGTAACTTCTTCTGATTATACTCCTAAAGCATTTATAAAAATATGTATAATAATTAAATTAGTGTTATACCTATCTCGATAAAAAACCAGAAAAGAAAAATTATAAAATATACTCGTAGTAATAAACAATTAAATATAATAATTCCATATATCATATCAATTATTATTTAAGACGGTATTTTATATTTAGTATTAGAATTAAATGAATTCCAAGTTTAGACAATGGAGCAGGTGTTACACAGAGTAATTTCAGTGTGAAAAGATAAGATAAACGCATACCAATTAAATGGAACGTTTAACCAAGTGTTAGGTTGAATTCTCGGAAGGATTTTAAGCTTTTGATTTCGTGTAGTTAGAAGTGGAAGAGGCATGTTCAGATTGAGGCAATTAAAGATAGAAGACAGTTAGCAAATTATGTCAATTAATCAACAATATTTTTACAGTAATGTAGTGCAGGAATTGATCTCAAAAAAATAGAAAACTTAAAAAAAGAACTTCCTTTAAGAGAGAGAGAGAGAGAGAAATATACTGCCAATTAGTGTGGCACATAGCTTCCTCGAATTCTATTATTTATTTATGTGATTGTTTAGAAGAACGAATAGTTATTTACGCACCAAGGGAGGAAAGTAAGTGATTGCATCCTGAGCGATGAAGTTGGTTCCTGAGGCGAAGCAGAGGGAACCATAACGTTCACTCCCGAGGCGGAGCCGGGGGAGTTAATTATCGCGAGGGTGCAAGTGATTTTTACTCCTAAGGTATGTACAAGATTTTACCTCCAGAAGGGAGAAAAAAATATGGAAAGATTTTAATTTTAAATTACGTTATTCAACAATAAATACATAGGTTTATATTTATTTTTAAAAAAAAAATATAGTTAGATATAATATTAACAATTCTCTAAATAAGTTTAATCACGTTAAAATTAAATTATAGATAATAACTATTTGAATTTTAATGCTAAAATTAAATGGGAGAATCAGCTGGAAGCTGAGTCGTGTATAGAATGGTGTTGACAACTGATGTATTTAAATATGGATTAGTCAATCTACATTTAGAAATTATGTTTCCACTTTTAACTTGTTTGTTTCTTTTACTGATGAATCACTATGGCAACCGTTGTGGATGTTACATGACATGTGTGAAGATGACATTATAGATTTAGACATTAAACAAAAGTTAGTAAATAAAATGTGTATTAGCACCAAGCTTATTTACTTGTGCTTTATCTGGGGCAACACTGGAGGGAATCATGAGAGTTCATGATTCCCTTATTTTTCATTACTCCCTGTTTAACCCGACCGGGTGCAATGAGTAACTTCCCTCCCTGTAAACTAGGGAGGAAAGTTCGCTTTTTCTCCCCGCTTGAGGTAAAATATTTTATGTCTCCGATTGCCAAAAATTCCAAGACAGAAATCCGTTTCAGTCATCAGAGAACATTTTAGGTTCCGTGTCGGTCTGCCGCACAATATATCTTACAAACTAAACGTCCGATTTTAATGTTATCTTTTATATTAATGTTTTCTGTGTAAAATAAAACAGTTTTAAAAAAACTGGAAAAAAAAAATAGAAATATTGTCCAGTATTTATAATTTAGATGAAGTTTTACGGTGCTAATTAAGCGGGCTTGAGATAATAGTAACTGTACTCCAAGGTGGCTCGTTTATTCTCTTAAATAAGAGGGTTTTTGATAATCAAAAATTAAAACCTCGTTGAGCATTGCCCCCCCCCCTTCTGGTTACGGTCTGGAGAACAATCCCTTCTCCTCTCTACCCTGGGTCTTCGCCAACTAATTGATTACACCTTTGGGAAGACTTAATTTGAATACACTACCTGTTCTTCCGGTTTTACGGAACCCACTAGAAGATGAGAGTTTAGAAAAAAAAAAAAAAAAAAAATAGAAAATTAATGCAACAAAGATGAGTTTAAATTTGATCGTTATTTTTTATTTCTTTCTAAGCAAAATCGTGATTATAAATATTTATGTTGAGTTTGTAATTTTAACTCTTGGAATTTACAATTAAATGGTTTCTTCTGGAATATTTAATTAATTTAATTGAAAATTCATTATTCTATACGAGCTTTTGAGTTGAGAGTAAGATGTATATTTATCGAAATTATTTGAGTGTTATCAAAACCCTCTCAATTTTTTTTTCTTTAAAGCATTGTCCTTAAAGAATATTTGACTTTTTTCATTAAGTGTGAATTACAATCAATTAAGAGTTCTTGATAGAAATTTTCTTTCCGATCCTTTATGAATGATAGAGATTCAAAATTAATTCTAACCCCCTTAGGTTATGATATCTAAGCTCTTTAGGTAGAATTCTAACCTATAGAGCACTTAGAATACATAATATTCTGTATCACTTTAGAATTCTAATCATTAGAGCTCTTAGAATACATACTATTCTTTCTCACCTTAGAATTCTAATCATTAGAGCTCTTAGAATACATAATATTCTGTATCACATTAGAATTCTAATCATTAGAGCTCTTAGAATACATACTATTCTTTCTCACCTTAGAATTCTAATCATTAGAGCTCTTAGAATACATACTATTCTTTCTCACCTTAGAATTCTAATCATTAGAGCTCTTAGAATACATACTATTCTTTCTCACCTTAGAATTCTAATCATTAGAGCTCTTAGAATACATACTATTCTTTCTCACCTTAGAATTCTAATCATTAGAGCTCTTAGAATACATAATATTCTGTATCACATTAGAATTCTAATCATTAGAGCTCTTAGAATACATACTATTCTTTCTCACCTTAGAATTCTAATCATTAGAGCTCTTAGAATATATACTATTCTTTCTCACCTTAGAATTCTAATCATTAGAGCTCTTAGAATACATACTATTCTTTCTCACCTTAGAATTCTAATCATTAGAGCTCTTAGAATATATACTATTCTTTCTCACCTTAGAATTCTAATCATTAGAGCTCTTAGAATACATACGATTCTTTCTTTATTTGGGGCCCCCGGTCCCCAAATACAATATATGCATAAATGCTCATTTGATTTTAAACAATCCCACACTTATGTTTCTTCCCTCAATTTTCTATGGCGAGATGCCATAGAAAAAGTTCTTGCGGGGGGGGCTCAATGCCCTAGCTACGCCACTGGGCCGTTGTCTCTTATGTACATCAAGGAATAAGAGGCTAAATAAGTGAAGAGTGGTTAAGTTTTATTTTACTATCATCATCGTTGTTTCATAATGCACAAGTTTGTACACTTTTGCTATGTATTACGTTAGAATCTTATTATGACTTGAGGAAAAATGAAAAAGTCTCTCCACTTAAAAATTAACTTTTTAATAGCCAAAGCAGCTTTCAGCCTTATAAGGCCATCATCAGTGCCTAAAAGAACAAACAGATGTGATAAACCATGTAATATAGCGAAACTTAAATACAAAAATTAAAACCAATCAATAAAAAACACTATCACGGTGACGGATGGTCAAAAAACAATAAAACTAATAACAAGTCAAAAAATAAAATAAAACATACGAAACACTCTTGATAAAGCAGTAACAACTCAACAAGACAAAAATAAAGTAAGCGTGTAAAACAGAAATGACTAATCAAAAGTAAATTAGGAAATTGACAAGTAAGTTATCAAAATTACGAGATCAAAAATAAATAACAAACAATTAATCAAATAAGCGAATTGAATAAATAAATTTAACAAAAAAAAAAAATAAATAAAATAAAATTAAAAAAAAATAAATAAATAAATATATATATATATATATATATACACATATATATACATATACATACACACATACATACATACATACACATACACACACACACATACATATATATATATATGCACATACATACACACACATAAACATATATATATATATATATATGTACAAAAAGAATATATAAATGAGAAAAAATAAATAAATAAATAAATAAAATAAAAAATAAAATAAAATGGGAAATTAAGGTACAAAGCAAGATAACATACCGAAATAAAGAAGAAAAAAAAAGAGTTACATATAAGAAAAAAGATGTGAATGGTGAGTCTACTTCATGTCGGAGATCGACATAAGACTGACCCGGGCTGGAATAGAAGCAAGGGCCCTTATCAGCGAAGACGACTCCCCTCTCTCATTTATGTTATTGTCTCTCGCCCTTCTCTGGCTTCTCAGGATCTCTAAGTTTTCTAATGAATCCAGTTTGCGTCCTTTCTGTGCGAAATGAAGGAAACCTATTTTGTGTTCAGCGTTAACGTGATTATATTCAAGCATGTGTTGATTAAATCTACTATTAGAACGCTGTAGGTGCTCTTTCGCTCTTATCTTAAACTTACGGCCTGTTTGTCCAACGTATTCCGCGTCACAGTCACCACATGTGACTATGTAAATACCACTTCTATTCTCACTGCTCACTGGATCTTTTACGTAGCTTAATTGCGCTTTTAAAGTTCTATTCGTGCTGAACCCTACGTTGTAATTGTATCTGGAAAGAACTTTAGCGAGCTGATCTGAAATAGAACCGATGTACGGAATGGAACACCATATTCCTTCCCTAGGTGTACGTTCGGTAGCCCCCATGGTTTCTAATAATAACTTTCGTTCCTTCCTAGAGATCATCCTGTCTATTAACTTATCGTCGTAACCGTTATTGTTGGCTATAACCTTGATGGTACTAACTTCCTTGGCATAAGCTAATGAGTCTAACGGCAAGGTTAGAAGACGATGTACCATAGAATTAAAGGCTGCTAACTTGTGTGCCCATGGATGGTTTGAGTCGGCATGAATAACTGCGTCGGTTGCAGTGGGCTTACGGTAAATTTCAAATCTTAAAGAATTAGCAGTCCTAATAACCGTAAGGTCAAGGTAGTTCAACCGATTATTTACCTCGATTTCAAGCGTAAATTCTATGGTACGGAAGCACTTGTTTAAATAAGCGAGAAAGTTATTAAGTTGGTCTATCGAACCAGTCCAAATACAAAAAACGTCGTCAACATATCGGACCCATTTAAAAATGTATTTAAAAAACTTGTTATGCGGATTATCAACAAATTCTTTATAAAAATAATGCATGAATGCATTAGATCCTAAAGCTGATAACGGGGCACCCATGGCTAAACCTTCTGTAGCAGAGTAAATATTGTTGTTATAACAGAAGTAGTTCTGAGAAAGACAAATGTCCAACAACTGTGTGAATTCTTGAATGAAAATTTTATTTGGACAATACTTGCTTAGAAGCCGCTTTAAGATCACTAATGTACTGTCTTTCGGAATGCTAGTATATAAATCCTTAACGTCGAATGAAACTAATATAGCTTGATGAGGCATCTGAA